>MU225776.1:2031948-2079311 GCA_018584345.1 Thuja plicata | reverse complement strand
TAAACTTATTTAATTCATTTAGAAATATAGGATTTAATTATTAAAACAATTAAATTGCTTTTTAATAATTAAGGGACTATAGCCATTTTAATTAAATTAATAGGCTAGGGGAATGGGTTGGATTGCAAGTGACATGTGATTTAGAGATTTATTTAATTCCTTTATAATTAAATACTATAGCCATGTTTGATTTTGGTTTGATCTGATTGGTCGATATTGATTTGAATTGTATGGCTACAATAGATAATATAAATCAGTGATAAAAATCACCTAGGACATTAAATTGATTCAAAGAATTATGCCAAACAGTAACAGGGTCGTTTGGACATAACTCGAGGGTATGATCACACTTAGGGCAAACAGGGTCCATGGTTGCGACAGACCGAAATTAGGTGGTTACAAAGAGGACTATATTGGAACTTAAGACTGTCATACCAGACAAGGTATGGAATATACTTGATATGTTGAAGAGAAAAGCAATTGAAGAGGATATGGGGATAAGAGAAGAAAAATTGAATATTCTTCTCCCTATTGTACTCGTATGATGAGAAAGTCATTTTGTTAGATTTAGAAAGCCGCACCTAAGAACCAAAAAAAGAATTCTTCATATCATGAACAAGGAGTATGATCTGGTCAGTGAAGAGACTCATAAGGTATTTGTGCGGGTATTTCTGGATAGACATATGTATCCATCAATGACGCCTATAGCTAAGGCAACTCTAGTTCCTCCTAAACAGGTTGCAGAACCAGTAATTCAGCGCCCCCATTATCAATAGCCTCTGATACAAAAAAAGATACAAGGGATACTATAGTGATTGATGATATCAAGATATCTATGACCGCTTCTGATAATGATATGGATAAAGTTGAAAAAGCATTTGTGAACTTGGAAGAGACAGAGAAGGCATGCACTGATGATACATCTTTGCAACAGGATAAATTTCCCTCTATAGATTCAATAGATTTGAACATAGAGGAAGATAATCAAAACAATGAGATACCAGTCATGGAGATCCTAGTTAAAAGTGAATGCATGGATACTAGTCAAAATACCATATTCACACCATCCATTCAATCATCCACCTCATTGTTGTCAAGTTTAACTCCTGACTCAGCAAGTTTGGATGCTTGGGGAGAAGAAGACCTGATCAAGATCAGTGTCCTAGCCATGGAAAAGGCCAAAGAAAAATAGGTTATGAGGAATCCTCTCTTCCTGGAATTAGTAAACATTTTGAATGACCTTGTACCTATGGACATGAAAGTAGAAAAATTTCAGTCAATTGATGATGTAGACAGTATACTAACAAGCTTCAAAGCACATTTTACAAGTTTAGTAGACTCAGCTACTAGAATTATAGAAGATGAGTACAAAAAGGAAAGGTTGAATGAGCTAGTAAAGAACTTTACTTTAGACTTAAAATCATTAAAGATTGGTCAGTCTATGTTGAAAGAGTTGGCAGCTAAAGGTAGAAATGTAATAGCCAACTACATGGACAGGGTGAAATTGACCTCTGAACATATCAAAAAGATAGAGGAAGAAAATATATTGGTTGATAGTGTCAGTAAATTAGTCGAGACATCCACGCAAGACATGAAAATCTGCAACACTATCTATCAAGGTCAACTTGACAAGATAGAAAAAGCTAAAATGGAGATCAATAAGATAAGGACCCGGAAGACTCAGTTGAGAAATGCACTTGTGCCCTCCTTAGCAGTTTTGGATAAGAACATCAAACAGATTGATGCCTCTATTGTCAAATATGATCAAGGTCCCTACATGGACCTGATAAAATTGGAGAAGCTCACTTATGCTTTATGCGCCCATCTCCAGACAATTGATGCAATAAAGACATTCTGGTAGCAGGAGATAAAGAATCTTCAGGTTGTATATCCAGATGTATAGATGGAGTAAGTATATATTACAATTTTGACACCTTTGTCATTAATGTCAAAGGGGGAGTAATATACAAGGAATATGTATAATATATATTATAAAGTATAATGATATACAGTTTTTGGGTGTTAGTCAATTTTGAGTAACTTGGCCACATTCCTTTGTTTCCATTAATGACAAAGGAGGAGATTGTTGGAAAATTGACTCCCAGGGAGTATATGGCTTATTTTGTGTTTTCATTATGGCAACAAAGTCATATGAAGTTGTTGATAGTAAACTATGAAGTGAAAATTGACAAAGTGTAGAAGATAGAATAGAATAGTGACTTTCAGTCGATCAGGGCATCAGCACATGTGCATATGATCACCTAAGGATATGCGCATTTAGACTTAATCTCTATGGTATGTTATTATGGTAACTCTATACACGCATAGTATGGAATGGAAGAACAGACAAGTTACAAAAAGAACAAGTTCACTAGTAGTCCTGAATATAGAGTATGAAGTCGACTTCATTGTTTTGATTAGCGTGTAATACTTTGTTATGTAAAGGCTAAGCACCTATTGTAATAAGTTTGTAAGAATTTTCTAAACATTTTTGTAAACATGCTTAAGCCAATTTGTTTCGAAGCATTGTGTATTATGTTTTTGGGCCAACTAAGGTCTTGTTTGTAGTCGCATCTATTCAGGCGTAAAGATATATATATATATATATATATATATGTAATGAAAAGATAAATTTGAAGTGTCATCGAATAAGTCAGAGAAGATGTATAGTAGAGCAGTATGAAGATATTAGTATGACATAGATTCCTTAAATAAGTTAAGAACATAAGCGCATAATTGGAACTGATTAGACATCTATGTCACATACAGCAGTTCATTTTTGGATATAGTGCATATCTATTCTCAAGAGGTTGTAGCCTTCTTTCTCTTAAAGCAGCGAGCTCTTGGATAGTGAGTCCTCACCCCTAACAGAGTTAATTATAAAAGACTCCTAACAGGGTTAGACCCTTAACCACATCATTGTACTCATATTGTAAAGACTACTTCTAATAGGGCAAAGGAACTTTAACAGGTTCATTATACTAGTACAGTATTTATGGGTACTAATTCCCACCAGGGTTTTTCCTCTAATCAAGGTTTCCCCATAATCATATCAAGTGTTATGTGTTCTTGAGTTAAGCTTCATTGGATGTATATTTGATTTATGTTTAAGTTGCTAAATTTGAATAATTAGCGAAACACTGATTCACCCCCCCCCCCTCTCTCAGTGTTTCCAACAGAAATCCTACCACACAAGAGGAATTGGAAGAAGAAAAAAGAAAGATTGATTGTTGAGAGAACAGAGTTGGAACAATCAAAGAAGAATTGGGTTGAACATTCTTCAGCGTTTAAAGAAGTAGAGGCATGGGTGAAATAGAAGTATGCTAACAAGATACACTCTACTCTCTGGCATTGCACTCAGGAATTAGTTCCTACTACTATTTATTCACAAGGAAAGAAAATTGTCTGCATATTAAGTGTATACGATGTAGATAAGGACAAATGGGATCAAATGGTGGAGAGATGGAAGGGAAAGAGAGGAGAATTTAAATTCTTCTATACCACATCCAAAGAAGAAAACAATGTTAACATTATTTTGACTGGTACTTATAAATGTGTCAAATTAATGATGGACATGGGCATAAGAATGAGCATCATCATTAGGAAGATAATGGATTTGAAGAAAGAATATTCAAAGGACCAATATGAGATGTTTCCCAATCTTGTTAAGAAGAGTGTGTTAATCCCTAAGTTCTGTTGATGATTAGTGACCCACACATAGTCATTTACTTAGGTAGGTTTAGTTGGTTAATCACTGTGGCTGAGATAAACATTCAAGGCCAAGCAACATTTTTGAGCAAGTTATAGGTTGTCAAGTTACATCATGCCAAGCTGAGTAGAATATTAAGTGTCGAGCATCAGAGATGTTTAGTGCCAAGAAGAACAATTTTTCCATACATGTCAGGATTAATTAAAACTTTGATGTAAATGGTTTAGGCCGACTTGTATGAGATCCTAGCTGACATTTGTATGCATTTAATATTTGTCTACTAAGTTAATTTTGCATTTAATTGTTTTATACTATGCATGGCATGGAGCCAATCAGGAAATCAGTATGCATTGGAGGTATAAACAATAGATCTTGATCGTTGATCTAGATCTTGCTACCAGATCTGAAAATATATAATAAGATTGCTTCTAACCTTAAAAGGTGTGTGTGTGTGTGAGCAAGAGATATACAAAGAAGGGTTGTGTGTTCATGAGAGATGAACAGTAAGTCATTATGAGAAGAAGCCTAGATCAAGCAGAATGATAGAGCAGTGATAAGCAAAGTAAAGACATATCAGATTGAGAGATCACAGAAGTTATTGGAAAGAGAAGATCTGTCATAAGCATCTGAGTGCATAATGAAGGATCAATACTTGGAACATTCTAACAGGTGTAACAGGTTAAATCTCTTAACAAAGTGGTTCTAGGAGACCATTTCACATCTCTTAGCTAAGTGCTTACTTTAATGTAAGTTGAAATCCTTTAACAAGGTATATTGTAATGATCTTTCATTGTAATGATCAAAATTTTGTAGCCCTTACAAGCACACTTTATTTTTGTAGTAGGGAAGATTTTGTGGGTATCATCCGCACCCTAATTTTACCTATTTGGGTTTCTAGGTTACCAAATTATGTGTTATGAGTTACATATTTGATGTTATGGATGCTATCTAATGTTACGTCAATTTCATATATGTATGAATGTGGACCAATTTTTTTTAAGCGGTTAAGTTTGAAGATATGATTCACCCCTCCCTCTGAGTATCTTGCTTTCCCATTCTTGTACTTCCAACAGAGTGGTGATATAAAACATGAAGGAATATGGCATAGACAAATGAATGAGGCATTAGCAATAAAAACCAATAGAATTATTACTCTAGAAAGCACATTTTTGTTTGTTCAAATTGTTGAGATAGTTGGTAAAGCCAGAGCATTTTTCAAATTTTGGTCAGAAGAAATTGAGAAGGAAAGTGTCAACTGGAAAGAGATTAATAGTAGAAAGGATGAAGTCATTAGCTTCACTTGGAAAAGTGATGAAGTGTATACATCCTGGAAGAATAAGTACATTATAGTTGATCAAGAAGAAGATGACAATATAAAAGTGGACAATTAGGCCCAACAAATTGGATGAGATAGGTAAAGATGAAGATCCCACAACACCAATATCAAAGACAACAGACTCCAGGTGGCTGCTTCCAAACAAGTTTGAAGAAGTTACAAGTACCAAGTGGTCAGGAGACTAAATATGTTAAATATCTATTGTAACAAAGTGGTTATCACTTCATTATCTATTTTGTCTTTTTAGTGAGCCATTTGTTTTGTCCCTATTCCAAATGATTCGTAGCTTGTTGCAATCCTATTCTATAAAATGATTCCCAAGATCATTGGAAAGGGCTGGAAAATTTGGATTGTAAAGAATTTATAAAGTTTCAGTCAAGAGGGGGAATATAGTATAATTTGTACTAGACAGTTGTAAGAAATCAGAAATAGAGCTGAGAGATCTTTTGCAGGTTATTGAAGAGGTTATATCTTAGTACTTTTTGTATACTGGAATATGATTTTCTGAATTTAATACAAAGATCTAGATTCCAATTTGTCCTGTGTTATGTATCTTTGAGTTATGAATTTTCTTATTCATTAGCATAGTTTTCTCTATGTTTATGTACTTGTTCGAGAGTTCTAATCTAGGATCATATTAAATTAGGCTTTGATTAATGTATAGATTCATTTGAAACATGTTAGGATTCTATTAGTATTAGGGGTTTAGGATAATTGTGTTATGAGCTAAAATATTTGATGATATTGGTTTTAGTATACTATATATGAGTCAGAATATAGCCCAATGGATAAAGCACTGATCTAAAGCTGACAAGTTCTGTATTATTCCATATTTAGTTGCATATTGGCAGTGTTTTCCTATAAAAATAATTTAAATCCATTAAGTCTACATTTGTGGAAGTTTTTTGTGAATTCCTATCTCATGCTCCATTTCATGGTTGATGTTCAATCGGTAATTAGCCAATTATCTAGTATCTCCTAGTTATGTTGAGTCATTGTGAGATTACTGCTTGGTAGTACCATATAAGACATATCAGAAGGTATTATAGGGTATCCCCCCTTGGTGTAGCAGGAGCTAAAGAGTAGAAGTATTATGAGAGTGCTTTTTAGTTGGTCCTTTTCTTGCAAGAACAAATATTTGGAGGTGGCTCCTCTATAAAACAATCATAAAAAGAAGAGGTTATTATTATTTTTATTTCAACATTAAAAGAAACCAACACATCCCTCGATCATTTTTTCTTCTATGCCAAGGTGAGGTTGGATATATCTCCTTCGTTGTTATTTCTCTACTTGTTTATGCAATATTGCACTCTTGCAACATCAACTAGAAACAACGTTCAGGTCATGTTGGCTTTTGTGCCCTGATGCTTACGTTAGTTTCTCATATCTTATCTGATGAAATTCATATTCATATTCTTATTGTTGCATTGGCACCAGTAAGGATTATATTTACTCTGATGTTCCAAAAATGCTCGATGATGAAAAATTTCATTACTAAAGGGTCAGTGACTGCACCTTAGGTTACATTCATGTTAGTCTTGCATCTACATCTGCATTTGCATGGTTTTGAGATCTGCATAATATCGATATCTCTCTCCAATGTGAAGGATATGAGGTTCTTTTTGATCAATCTTCCTTTTGTAAAGTGGTTAGTTGTGTGTTTGTTGACATGAACATGACACCCCTCAGTAATTTGACTGTCCTAATTCCATATTCAGGATCGAAATTAAAATTTTATATTTGACTTTTTTTCAGTCAAATGCGGCTGACCACTTGCACAATCAGTTTTCTAGACTCCAACCAATGGAAATCTTTCAAAATTTTGTTCTATTCAATCTATGTATCATACTTGTGCTCAATCTTGGTCACCAAGACCTCCCATTAGGTACATCTTTTTTCCTGACTACTTGGGACATATTTCTAATCTGATTGACTTCTTCTTGCATCATGTTATCAATAAAATTACTTCTCATCACTGGGACTCCTAGCCATATTTTGATTTTGCTCCAGAGGGCGTAGGATTAGGACACCAACATTCCAATGATCATATCCTCAATCAAAACCCCATCGCTTAGGGCATCTCATCTTCATCGCATAAAATCAAGTTGAGATCATCTTAAAATCAAAGTCAACCTAATCAATGGTCTTATATAGTGGTGAACATACTTGAAACTAGACAAGATCGATCTTATACAAGCTATTCATTAGTGAAACCAGATACATTGATCAAATTGGCTTCATCGTTTCAAATCAAGTCAATTTTCTTGCTAATCAAATCTCTTAACGGTAATCAGTTTCTTCACTTCAAATCAAACTGGTTATTCATTCAAACCAATCAAAAGGTTTTAGAGTTCTTGACATATGTTCAGTTTCATGACTTCAAATCAAACTGAGCATTCTATTTTATATTTTTTGATTGATCTTCATTCAATCAAACTTGAATTTGATCTTCTTCAAAAGAATGGTTTCATCGCTTCAAATCAAACTTTTTTAGGTCTTCTCACTAACAGGTCTTTGAATTAATGTGTTTATTGCACATCAATTCAAAGAGGGGAAAACGTAATGACCTAAAGTGGTCACCTAAATCATAGACCCCTAATCTCAGTCTCATATGAAGAAACCCTAATCTTGATAATTCTTAGTCCGGAACCAAACAGACAATTCATCAATTTCAAGCTAATCTAACTTGAATCCTAGGTCCTAATTAATCATTATACTTGATTAATTAATTAATTCCTAAAAAATACAATATATTGGAAAATAAACCTTAAGTTAATTATTTAATTGATATTCTAATATATTAATTAAATAAAATTACTAAATTGTCAATAAAATTCAAAAAGGAATTAAATTAATTAATAAAAACAAAATGTGCATTTAAAATCAATTAAATCTTTAAAAATGCATATGATGTCATCAACTATTTTTTGAAACAAAAGGTGCATTTAAAATCAATTAAATCATTAAAAATGCATATGATGTCATCAACTAATTTTTTTGAATTGGAAATAAATCTGTTTTATCCAGTTGATTTATTATTATATTTTCTCATTTTGGAAACAAATATGTTTTATTCAGTTAACTTAATGTTATCTATTTATCATTTTGGAAACAAAGTTGTTAACTAAAAATCAATTTGGAAGTTTCCAAAAAGACTGAATCTTTCAACCAATCAAATTTCTTGCACATGGATTGTGCTTCCTCAAATTGAATCTGAGCCACTCTTTTCTTTCAATCTCGACTGTCGATTTGGCAGCGATTTTCTATAAAAGAGAGCTTTACTTCCTTCACAAAAGATCCCAGTTTTAGCTATCATTATTAGAATATTTTTAGCGTTCGAGCATTCAATTATTTTGCATTCTTAGTTTCAATTACTTAGATTCGTTAATTGTTTTTAGTTGCATGCAAACTTCATAATCTAGAGCACTTTCAATTCTGGATTTGAAAGAGCAAAAACATTTCAATATTGGAGCTTAAAATCAATCTAATCATCTTGGGATCAATCTTGCATTTTCATAATCATTTAGATTAGATCATTAAGATCATTTGAAAATAGATTTCTTTAAATCCTTTGTTTAGGATATGGTGTAGTCATTATTTCTTGCAATGACCTAAGAGCAAGAATCATACTCCTGCCTACTATAAGGCAATGAGCCATGTCAGTTAGCCTTGATCATTTCATTATTCTGATTTTATCATTTTCTAATAAGCTAACCATGTAATGGCTCATTGAATTCTGTGTTTGCAGCTATAGGTATCTGACACAATTTCACACATACAAAAGTTCCTGATAACATCCTTTCCCACTTTGACTTTTGGACATGCGTTGACCAAGCGTGAACCCACAATGACTATGTTTCACACATCTCTTGATCAAGGCTTAGCATCCACCATCTGATCACATCAAATATATTTCTCATTTAATATGCCTTAGCTCCAACCCCATGATTGTAAGATGTCATGTGTAAATCATTCACTAAGCATGGATGACTAACCACCATGCACCTTCCATTCTAGGCTTAGTGTTATATTTCTGATGAAACTTGATTTGCATGACACATGCCCTAACTACAATTATGACCATGCCCCACCAACCACCATGCATCGCAAAAGCATGATGCTGAAATGACTTAACCTCCCTGCATCTTCTAATTGAGTCTTTATGCCCACCTCTTGATTAAAAATATTTAACGGTGGTGGAAGATTAACATTACCCTTTTGAAAAATTTGACTGCATGATCTGAGAAGGACATGCGGCATCATGGTGTGATACCTTAATGAATAATGAATGATCATCTTTGCATTAAGGGAATGCAATAGTCGTAGGATCAAAGTTAACCTTCTTGAAAACTTTAAAACACATGGTAAAAAGATACCTAAGTGACCTTGTAAAGTAACTTCATTTTTATAATGCATAAGAGACTTAAGGGTTTTACCACCATGGAAGAACAACTAGGGTTTAAGTGGTGCAGGAGCACCTAGGTAGGCTAGTTGTTAAAATGTAACATAGAGTTTCTTCCTTCTTTTTTTTGGCTTGTATTGGTTATAGCTAGACCACTAGATGAATAAATGGACCAAGGGTCCTAGTGTGTGAAGTGTTTGTAGGAGGATGTGTCTTATTAGGTCCTTAGTGACCTTTAGGTCCATTTAGGTGTTTTTGGAATTTTGTAACCAAATGAGCCAATAAAGGGAATAGAGTTCCTATTTTATGTTAGTTCATCATATTTGATGGATTGGACAAGTTTGGCCATAGTTAGACCAGGTTTGGAGACCAAACTCAAAAGTTGCAAAAAGTTGTCAATGTTGTCATTGACAACTTTTATGACAAGATTTCATCTTCGGTGGAATTGGTTAGATAACTATCTAAAACTGATGAATTAGTGTTTGGGTCAAATATATATGACCATCCTAGAGATGTGTGAAGGGTTGGCAAGTTTTATAAATTTAGTGTACGGACTGTATTTGTGAATAACAGTGACTATTAAGGTGTTTTGAGGCGATCTGATAGATTAATGGATTGAATCCAATTTTGTGATCATTGTTTTATGAAATGTAGGTTGTTAGAAGAATTTTATGGTGGTAGTTTGTTTGATTCAGTAGTTTTAGTTGTTTGTTTAAATTATTTTGTTTTCAACACTGTCACTATTCTTAACTGGGCATTGTGAACAAATGGGGTCTTAACTCCATTTTCCACCATGGCATTGGCATGGGTCTTTGGATTATGAGAGCAGAATCCATGTACATTGTGTATAGTTTAGGAGGGGCCCAAGAAGTGATGGAATCCATTTATAAGGTGATGCCCTAGGCCAGCCAGTGTGGCATGGCTAGGGACACAAGTAGTTGCAGAACCATTTTGGTGGATTGAAAGCATTCATAGCTTCAATCAAAGCTTGTAGAGGGTTAGGGTGGAGTTTTTTGTGATCCCCAAAGTGAGTGGGAAGACTTGGTGAGACTTCTTGGATAGAAAGGAAGGATTTTTAATCAGATTGGTTTTGAAACCCTCAAAACCCTGATTTCTAGCCTTGATTGTAGGCAGACCTGTACGGACTGCTTAAGAGCCATAGACCTAGAAAATCTCTAGTTTCTTAGTAAAGGGTTTATGGATCCTAAACCTATTTTGGCACTTGTTAAGAATTTTTACATGATAAAGTAGAAAAAGTGACTGAATAGGGCTAATTGCTTGTAGCCCTATTTGGTAAGCAATTGTGTGGGTTCTTGGAACTCGATTGGAGTTTTGATGAAAAGTGTTCTTGAAGGTGTTGAAAAGGGTCCTATGAACACATTGGATACCCTAATAATCTCTATGGATTGAGCATTGATCAATCTGGATCAATTGGAGCCTTTTAGGCCAAAGATTCAAGAAATACCATTTGGGGTCTAGGAGAAAGTTTTGAAGTATTTTGTTCTACAACATGGTGTTCACTAGTTGAAGGAGTTAGGATATTGTGATAATATAGCTAAGGATCCTAGGGTTAGTAAAAGAACCCTAGTAGGTATTAGAGTGACCTAGGAGACTCTAGAAGAGGTCTCAGAAGAAGAAATACTAGTGCTACATTAGAGTGGTATTAGAGAAAGTTGAGAAACTTGGGAAGATTAGTTTATGTTAGAAGTGGAATCTTGTGGTTGTACAAAGATGGTTAAAAATGAAGAAATAGCCAAGGAAATGGAAGAGAAAAAGGAGAAAAATAGACTTCTTGAGGATACCTTGGAAGCAATGAGAGTAAAGATGGAAGAACTAGTAGATGCTACTAGGAAGAAAGACTATGAAGCTGAATCCAATAGTAGGGGTAAGAAGAAAATTGAAGAGGAAGACTTCATCCTTGAACCAAATCTAGTATTGAATGAGGAACCTTTCTTGAATTCCATAAAGGAATTAAGTGGAAAAGATTTGGAAGGGATACCTTTATTTCGAGGAAAGATGGATATTGAGACAATCATGGACTAGATTGAAGCAATGGAGAATCACTTCGAGTGAGAGGGGATAAGTGAAGCCCAAAAGGTTAAAGTGGCCAAGTCTAGACTCAGAGGGTCAGCTTTGACTTGGTGGAAATACCTTCAGGATGAGAGAGTAAGCATGGGAAAGAAACCAATAGAAAATTGGAATGCTATGGTAATTAAATTGAAGGAGAGTTATCTTCCAAAGGACTATGAAATACAACTTCAAAGGAAGAGAGAAAAATTGAAAAAGAAAGACCTAGATGTGGCCTCATGTATTGAGGAGTTTTAGAGATTGTCTTTAAGGTCTAAATTGTAGGAAGAAGAGATAATCAAAGTCTCTAGGTACTTGGGTGGATTGAAGTGGAACATCTAAGAGGATATTAGCCTATGGACACCTACCACTACCCAAAAGTGCCATCAATTGGCAATAAATGTGGAAGAAAATAATAAGAAGGGGATTCTACCTTCAAGAACAATAATAAAAATAGAGGAAGAGGGAGAGACCAAAGGGGTCAAAGAGGAGGCTACCAAGGCAGGGGTAGTGAGAAAAGGTCACAAGTGGAGAATAAGTTGACAGAGTAGCAGACTGAGAATAGTTCAAGAGGAGGCTATAATAGAGGCAGAGGTAATCATGGTGGTCCTGAAAAAGGAAGAGGAGGTAGGAGTAGTTCTTTTTTTGTAACCATGAAATGTTATTATTGTGGACATCTAGGCCATCCATCCTATAGATGTCTAGACAAACTTTCTACAGAAAATAGTGATAAGAGGATAGCATATGCACATGAGGATACTTCAAGTGTCAAAACCCCTGAAGTAGACCATCTAGACTTAGAGATGGGTGAGAATTTGATGTTAAAAAGGGTCTTAATAAGGAAACCAATCAAGGATGAGCCCAAACATAGGAGGGCACTATTTAGAATTAGATGCAAGATCCTTAGTAAGGTGTGTAAGGTGATTATGGACTCTGGATCCACATATAAAATCATCTCAGAGGAGGCAGTAGTAAAGCTTAAGCTAAAAAAGATACCCAATGTGAATCCCTATAAGGTGACATGGCTCAACAAAGGCCAAAGTGTGCTAGTCTATAAGCAAACATGGGTAGAGTTCTCAATAGCAGGGTATAAAGATAGGTTTCTTTGTGACATCCTACCAATGGATGCTTTCCATTTTCTTCTTGGAAGGCCTTGGAAATTTGATAATGGGGAAGTGTATGATGGGAAAGAGAACTCCATAACTTTCAAGAAAGGAGGGAAGACCTTAAAAATTTAGTCATTACTAGAGGATGAAGAGCCACAGACCAAAACTCCTAGTGTTATGTTATGCAATGGAAAGGAGTTTTTAAAAGATGTCAAGGGTGATGAGAGTGGGGGGTATGCCATTGTGTTGAAGCCCAAGGAGGTAGAAGAATCAGTGAAGGAACCATTACCAATGGAGGTGCAAGAATTTCTTGAGAAGTATAAAGACATAGTGAGTGATGGTATTCCTGCAACCCTACCACCTAAGAGGGTTATAAGTCATCAAAGAGAATTTGTTCTAGGGTTATCCTTTCCCAAAAAATCAGAATACAAGTTGACTGCAGATCAAAACCTGGAGGTAGAAAGACAATTACAAGAGCTCTTGGATCAAGGCTTGATCAAGAAGAGCATTAGACCTTGTGCAGTCCCAGTTGTTTTAGCATCCAAGAAGGGGGGAAAGTGGAGATTATGCACATACTCAAGGGCTATAAATAGGATTAAAATTAGGTACACATTCCCAATCCCAAGAATAGAGGATCTTATGGATTGCCTAGGTGGAGCAATGTACTTTACAAAGTTGGATTTGAAGAGTGGTTATCACCAAATAAGGGTGAAGGAAGGTGATGAATGGAAAATGACATTCAAGACCACAGATTGGTTATATGAATGGCTTGTTATGCCATTTTGTCTCTCTAATGCTCCAAGCACATTCATGAGGCTCATGAATGAGGTGCTCAAGGACTTTACATGGAAGTTTGTGGTGGTATATCTTGATGATATACTGATATTTAGCAAGACAAGAGAGGACCATATAAGACATGTAGAGGTAGTATTGAAAAGGTTAAATGAAGAGAAGTTGGCCATTAACCTTGATAAGTGTGAGTTCTTTAAACAAGAACTAGTTTACTTGGGCTTTGTAGTCTCCAAGGGGTCTTTGAAGATGGACAAAGACAAAGTTACTACCATCCTAAACTGTCCTCCACCTACAACAGTCATAGAGGTAAGGAGTATCCATGGCCTTGCCCAATTTTATAGAAAGTCTATTAGCAATTTCAGTGGGATATGTGCACCTTTGATGGATACTATAAAGGGTGGGGTCAAAACCAAGTTCAGATGGACAGTAGAAGCATGGAAAGCATTTGAGTTGTTGAAGAAACAATTGGCTACTCAACCAAACCGACAATTTCTAAGCTTTGAGAAGTTTTTTACCATTGAGTGTGATGCTAGTGGATTAGTAGTGGGAGGGGTATTGAGTCAATAAGGTAGGCCTATTGCCTTCTTTAGTGAGAAATTGAATGAGGATAAGAATAAATACTCTTCTTATGATTTGGAATTATATGCAGTAGTTCAATCCTTGAGAAAATGGAGACACTATCTATTTCCCAGAGATTTTGTGGTATTCACTGACAATCAGGCTCTTAGTTACATTAACACCTAAGAAAAGTTGAGTAACAAATATTTGAAGTGGATGGAGTACTTGTAGGCATTCACTTTTACTATAAAGCACAAGAAGGGTCAACATAATAAGGTGGCAGATGCCTTAAGAAAGAGGTTGTTGATAGTGAAAGAAGCTCACTTGAATAGCATTGGGATTGGAAGTTTCATTGACCTATACAAATTAGATGAGGATATTGGTGAGGCCTATAAACTATGTGTTGATTTTGAGAATCATTTTCATATCAAGTTCTCTAATTTTACTTTACAAAATGGATTGTTGTTCAAGGTAAATCAATTGTGTTACCCAAAGGGTCAATGAGGATGAACCTCATCCAAGAGAAACATAATGGTTCTATAAGTGGTCATTTTGGTAAGGACAAGACCTTGAAAATTGTCCAAAGGTTCTACCATTGGCCAAAGTTGGTGAAAGATGTCACCAAGTATGTGGAGCAGTGTGTTGTTTGCATGAAGTAAAAAGGAGGAATGAATAATGCAGGGTTGTATCATCCTCTACCTAACAGGCCATGGGAGTGTGTGAGTATGGATTTTATTGTGGGCTTACCCAAGACTAAACAGGGGTATGATAGCATTTATGTAGTTGTTGATAGATTTAGCAAAATGGGGCATTTCATCCCATGTAAAGCTACTAATGATGCTAGCCACATTGCTTATTTGTTTTTAAAAGAGGTTGTGAGGATCCATGGTCTCCCTATGAGGATAGTCTTTGATAGGGATGTGAAATTTATGAGCCATTTTTGGGAAACTTTGTGGACAAGATTGGGTACTAACCTATCTTTTGGCTCAGCTTACCACCATCAGACTAATGGCCAAACTAAGGTGGTAAATAGGGTTTTGGGTAACCTATTTAGGTTCCTAACTAAGGAGTATGGGAAAACTTGGGATGTGGTCATTCCCCAAGCAGAATATGCTTACAATGATAGCAAGAATAGGATGACAGGAAAGAGCCCATTTGAGGTTGTTTATGGCATGCACCCTAGGGCTGTTTGTGAGCTCAGAGATCTTGGTGGAATGGAATATAGAAGTGGCCATGCAGAGGACTTCACCTCTACCATGAAACAGATACAAGACCAAGTGAAGAAGCAGATCCAAGACAGTCAACATAAGCTGAAAGCCAAAGTTGATGAGAAGGGGAGGGATGCTAAATTTGAAGTAGGTGACTATGTTATGGTCCACTTGAATAAATCAAGGCTACAAAAGGGTTTCCCTACCAAGCTTCATATGAAAATGGTGGGACCTTGTAAGATCTTGGAAAAATATGGATCTTTTTCATATAAGGTGGACTTACCATCATACTTGAGCATATCTCTAGTATTTAATGTCCAAGACTTAATACATTTCAAAGGGAAGATGGATGAGATCAATCCAAATAGTTAAGGGGTAATTAATTATGTGGAGGTTGTTTTCTTACCTCCCAAGTTTTAGATGGTGGTTAACAAAGTTTTGGACTCCTAGGTTAAGAAGACTACTAGACACAAAGTCTACATGGAGCATTTGATTCAATGGAAGGATAGACCAGAGCCAAAGGCTTCATGGATTATAGAGGTAGACTTCAAGAAGGTGGGCATTTCAAAGGATCTTCTATCCATAGGAGTTACATAACTTTTCCTTTTGGGGGAGTATAGTGCAGGAGCACCTAGGTAGGCTAGTTATTAAAATGTAACCTAGGGTTTTCTCCTTCTTTGTTTTGTCTTGTAGTGGTTATAGCCTAACCACTAGATGAATAAAGGGACCAAGGGTCCTAGTGTGTGAAGTGTTTGTAGGAGGATGTGTCTTATTAGGTCCTTAGTGACCTTTAGGTCCATTTAGGTCCTATTAGGTGTTTTTGGAATTTTATAGCCAAATGAGCCAAGAAAGGGACTAGATGTCCTATATGATGTTATTTCATCATATTTGATATATTGGACAAGTTTTGGCATAGTTAGACCAGGTTTGGAGACCAAACTCAAAAGTTGCAAAAAGTTGTCAATGTTGTCATTGACAACATTGACAACTTTTATGACAAGATTTAATCCTTGGTGGAATTGGTTAGATAATTGTTTGAAACCAATGAATTAGTTTTTGGGTCAACTATATATGACCATCCTCGAGATGTGTGAAGGGTTGGAAAGTTTGAGAAATTTTGTGTACGGATTGTATTTATGAATAATAGTGACTGTTAAGGTGTCTTGAGGTGATCTGATAGTTTAATGGATTGAATCCAATTTTGTGATCATTGTATTAAGAAATGTAGGTTGTTAGAATAATTTGTGTTGTGGTAGTTTTTTTGATTCAGTATTTTTAGTTTTTTTTTAAATCATTTCATTTTCAGCACTGTCGACGTTGTTCTGAACTAGGCATTATGAACAAATGAGGTCTTAACTCCATTTTCCATCGTGGCATTGGCACGGGTCTTTGGATTATGAGAGTAGACTCCATGTAAATTTTTTATAGTTTAGGAGGGGCCTAGGAAGTGATGGTATCCATTTATAAGGTGATGCCCTAGGTGAGCCTGTGTGGCATGGCTAGGGATCACAAGTAGTTGTAGAGCCATTTTGGTGGATTGAAACCATTCATAGCTTCAATCAAAGCTTGCAGAGGGTTAGGTTGGATTTATTTTTTATCCCCAAAGTGAGTGGGAAGGCTTGGTGAGACTTCTTGGATAGCAAGGAAGGATTTCCTATCATACTGGTTTTGAAACCCTCAAAACCCTGATTTCTAGCCTTGATTGTAGGCAGAGTTGTACGGATAGCTTGAGAGCCCTAGACCTAGAAAATCTCTAGTGTCTTAGTAAAGGGTGTCTAGATCCTAAACCCATTTGGGAACCATTTAAGAATTTTTACATGATAATGCAGAAAAAGTGACTAAATAGGGCTAATTGCTTGTATCCATATTTGGTAAGCAATTGTGTGGGTTTTTGGAACTCAATTGGAGTTTTAATGAAAAGTGTGTTTGCAGGTATTGAAAAGTATCCTATGAACAGATTGGATATGCTAATCCTCTCTATGGATTGAGCATTGATCAATTTGGATCAATTGGATCCTTTTAGGCCAAAGATGTAAGAAAGACCATATGGGGTCTAGGAGAAAGTTTTGAAGTATTTTGTTCTACAACATGGTCTTCACTAGTTGAAGGATTTAGGATCTTGTGATAAAATAACTAAGGATATTAGGGTTATTAAAAGAACCCTAGTAGGTCTTAGAGTGACCTAGGAGACCCTAGAAGAGGTCTCAAAAGAAGCAATACTAGTGCTACATCATTAAGACATAGCCCAAAACATTTAATACCATCCAAATGGTTTATCCACCTTTGATTTATAAATACCAATTAGGCTATTGTGAATTAAATCAGCAATAAAAAGTGCAAAGTCAAAAATGACAGCAAGATGAGGGTGAAGGATCTAAACCATCATGAACATATAATGAATAGGTGTCATTTCTTCTATATCTTCTCCTAAAATTTGACACAAGGCCCAATAAATACCCTTTGCCTTCAAATTGAAATAATATAGTTTAATTAGCTCTAGGGTATTAGGGCCCACTACACTTAATCCTCCAATCTTGTCAAAATATTGCCTCAAAGGTCAAGTTCTGAGATAATTTATTTGGGCTTTGTACACATCCCTGAAAGATTCAACATTTATTCTTACAATTTGGGTAGAGGCCTGACTCAAATGGAAAACATCATGAACTTCATTAGTAGTGATGCTTATCAAAGGCTTAGCATCTACATCTCTCACCACCCTGGTCACTGGATTGTAATTCTTTTCCACTTGGAGTAGGATGTAAGAATCCATGAAGACATTCAGAACTACCTGTTTCCCCACATCAAATTTACAAATATTAAGACTGGGAGCAAATGCATTTATTTGAGCATAACCTACTTTGTAAAGAGATAAACTAGATACACTAATATCTCCATCCCTAATCTAGTGAACTTTATTGTATAAACCATCTCCTACTTTCAAAC
Source organism: Thuja plicata (assembly GCA_018584345.1). Classification (NCBI taxonomy): domain Eukaryota; kingdom Viridiplantae; phylum Streptophyta; class Pinopsida; order Cupressales; family Cupressaceae; genus Thuja; species Thuja plicata. The sequence continues at coordinate 2,061,190 of MU225776.1, read as the reverse complement.
AAGGGTTTTTATGCACTAATTCTTTCACTTTGGAAGAATCATTAGTAGATTTATCAAGTTGTTCCAAAAAATCAACACAAACTGCTCTTTCCTAACAATCTACTTTACCCTTAAACTCCCTATGTGGTACCATCTTGGAACTATGGTACTGTAATAGAATAAAATAATGAAAACAAACCCTACCTCCTTCAAATCTCAATTCAAACTAGAACTTTAAAATCATAGAATGCAAAAGTAACCAGACACAAAAACTTACCCACTTCACATAATGCTAGCAAATAGACCAAATATAGTGCAATTTGCCTCCACTTTGCTTCTCTAAAAATTGTAATGTTTGAAACATAAAATGGAAAAGTTTACAGTTCAACCTCACTAGCAATTTGCATTTATCACTGACAGGGAAACCACATGCTTTGTAATTACTTCTTCACTTTCAATAAACCGCGGCTCAATCAGTAAAACCAATCTTCTTGCACCAAAATACAAAAGTCAACAAACCGATGACCTCCACATCACAATAGTAGTAGAAAAAGAAACCAATCAGCGAGTGACATTTCAACTCCATGTAGCACCTTTGGTCCAACTTTTCTCATTTTCATCAATCTGGACAGGTGTCACTCAGGCATGATTCCATGATGAGCATCCATGGCACAGTTTTGGTTAGTGGAATCAAGCCTACCATCAAATTAAATTTTATTTGATCTATCTTTAACTTCTTTGAAAACCTGGACCCACAATCTTAAGATGATACATGTCATTCAGGTGTGATCCCGCAATGAGTATCCTTGGCATAGTTTTGGTTAGTGATGTCATGCTAACTGTTGGATCAAATTTGATCTAATCAATTCTTTACCTTTCAGCACCACCAAGGCGATATCTCTGGATGGAAACTGGTCATCTAAGCGTGATCCCACAATTAATAAACAACAAGCATCTTCAGTTCTAGGGATCATGCCTGTGGTTTGATCAAAAAATATGTGACTCATCTTTATGCTCCTTTTAGTCTGGCCAGGTCTCACCACTTGCCAGGTGTCACACATGCATGATGCCTTGAATAGTAGCCTCCCTAAATCTTTATTTCATGGGATTGCACCCACCATTAGATTAAAAGAGATCTAATTGAACCTTATCCTCACCACTAGCTTTGAAGATGTCAGACCCATAATTTGAGATGGACACTTGTCATCATTTTGTGATGCCTCTATGAGTAATTTTTAGTGCTTATTTCCTTCAAGGCATTACGTTTGTCATTGGATAAAAAGGAAGGTGCTCGACATCTTGTGATAAATAAAATACAACGGGGACTTAGGAATGAGGAAAAATTAAAATGCAGACCCCGTAAGGAAATATGACTTAGAAGGAAATAGCCCTGCTTACAACAACTTAAGACACATGATACAAAATGGCTTAAGTGGCTGAAAAAGGAATTCATAAACATAAAATACACAGGATACTTAGGGTTTTTGAACCAAAAGGTAACCGAGGGTTTGATAAAATGACAATTTAGGGCTTAATGACATTTAAATGACAAGAAAATCAAGGGACCACATTAAAGTATGATACAGAGAGACTTACACAAGAAAAAAAATAGCAGTCCTAACACGGAATACAAACATACATAGAGAGGGATGGGTGAAAGAGAGATGGATAAAGGGACATAGGGGTATGTAGAGAAATACAAGTAGGAAGAGAAATTAAGGTATTCCTAGAGAGGAAGAGATGAAAACAAGAGAGAAGTGAGATAGAGAGGATAGGATGTTTAAATTATACCTCTATGATTCACACGTAAGTCTCTCTCATCCTTGTCCTCAACCTAGACCTAGATATTTGTTATGACCATCTCTTGATGATTGTCACATTACACATGATATAGTCCTTTCATTCAATTTTACTATCTCTACCTTATTCTTGGTATGTTACCAATGATTGTGGTATAATCATGGTTACTTTATTCCATGGTTATTCCTTGTTGGTGTGTTATAACCAGTCATGCTTGTGATTCAATGGGAAAATCACCTTCTTAGCTATATTTATGTATAAGGTAAATATTCATCACCGTTTCAAGACTAAATATGTGTTTGCATATTCAAATCCCTTATCATGTTATTTTGTAAAGTTAAAATATCTCCAAATGATTGGATGCATTTAGCCCTTATTTTCTTGGTCAAAGTCCTCTTACATTTTTCCTCTTAGTCGAGTATAGTTTTAATGTCCTTGACAAATGAAACTTAATGGAACTATTTTCGCTTCTCATTATCATAATTTATAGAGACAAAAAATTCATTTCACTTGAATTGAGTGTATATGATTGACATCCATGTTTGTATCATTTTATTGTTTAGAGAATATTTTTGTTTTCTAGTTGATAGCTCGTTCTACTTTTACATGAATCAACATACTAGTATTTAAGCATGTCAAAATTGGAACAAAAGCTAATGAATCTAAATTACATTCCCATATGTTTCCATTATGTTATGGTCTCACAACATAGTTATCTTTTTCTTACACATTTACTATTATATAGGATAATGTATTTTTACATATAATTAACAAATAACTTATTTTAAATATAAGTCACTCTATCTTAATTTTCATCCACAAGCACATTTTAGCTACCTAATACGAAAGCAAGTCCCTTATGCTAGAAAACCCATTTTATCTTAATTACTCTCAAAGGCATATTACTGTCATAGATGAATTTTAAAACCTCTATCAATAAAAACAAAGCTCATTTATTTTTACATGCACTTGGCTATTAAGAAATGTGTCAAAGTAAAACTGTATTTCATTTTATTTTTCTTGATGAATAGTAATTATTTCTATGAATAGGAGATAAATTACACCATTCACTAGAAAAGTAGGGGGATATGGGATCACCCCTCAAGATTAAAAATTATAGTTCCTTGAGGATGAAAAAATACATAGAAAGTACCTAGAAATAGAAAAATGGGCTCAACCCTAAGATAAAATATCACATAAAAAGTTGCTAAGCGACTAGAGTAGTTGTTGAGGACGGTGGAGGAGGATCTTAATTATTGTTGGGAATCCATAGATTAGTGAGGTTGGGGTATAATGTGAGAGGGATGATCCTTATTTAGTTATAGTATCCTTCGTATCCTTATCTTGGTCCTTCTAGAAAGGCTAAATCGTTAGTGTCAAGCATGGGAGCCACTTGGAAGAGTTGTACCACCGACTATCACTAGATAAATGTGACTAGCCACTACCACTACCTAATGAACATTTGGATCCTTGCTTGGTATTGATATCAAACTTGTAAGGATTCCTTCAATGTGGAAGCTTTGTGTAGTTGTTGTTGAAGTGTTTTGGGGTAATATAGTAACTGATTAACATGCATATACGGTAACAACTATTTGGGCACTATTGGAAAATTTTGGGTAGGATGTTTCTAGGATGTCTCAATATCTATCTGAAGGCAAAATATTTTTGCAATATATAGGTCCATTTAATATTTTTGGGATATCTATCCATGTTTTCTTGATAATGGCTCTTGGAGATATGATTAGTTATATCATCTTTTATCTGGTTATATGAAGTCGTCGTCTAATGATTGTTTATTGAAATTATGTTTGGGTGACTATTCCAATGAACAAAATAGTGAAATTTTTGGAAATATATCATAGGCTAGGTGATTGAGAGAGGGGGGTGAATCAAGAACTAATAAAACTTCTTCAATTATATTCTCTATTAGATTGTATAATCTAATTGCATGCATGGAACATAAAAGCAATAAACATTCATAACACTTCACACAAGATATGGTGACCCATAAACCTTCCAAATAGAAAGTAAAACTAGGGTGGGGATGATATCCACAAGCTTTAGAACTATAGTAATAAATTTGGTGGGTTAAGGCTTACAATTGACCACTTATGATGGTCTGTCCTGTTAGGAGCAATAAGGACTGTTAGGTCCACCTTTTGAAAGGATTTATACAATATAGTTAAGCATGCACTTTGTTAGGATATTTGTGAAGGATTGTTATGTCCACTTGGCTAAAGGATTTGACTGATACACCTATTAGCATGAACCAGTGACTGATCTTCTATGCAACTCTAATTTTCTAAATAAGATCCTTTGATGTAATACTAATCACCTGAATGTGATAGATGAGTCTCTATTTTTCCTTTATATTGTTTAGCCTTTTAATCAATCTTCCTCTTCATATTCGCATCTATACATGTATTCAATACTATTCTTTTATTATTATTTTGGATAAACAAAGTGTCTTACATATATACTTATCAAAATCAATTACCTCTAGAAGTTGGCTACTATCATATTAAATAGTATCTAACAATATGTACTAAGTCAACCAAATGTTGATACTCTAGTCTAGTAATCCACTCGGGTAATATAGTGACACTCGAGGGATACTGTGAACTTGGCAACTCTGGCACTTGGTTTACACTGGGTGCTCAAACCATATTGATGACTCAGAGATGGTATGCAACTTGGGTATCACTGGTGACTCGGGTGATACTGCTGGGAACTAACTACTCGGTTGATAGTGCAACTACTTAGCTTGGTCAATGTTGTAACCATTTGAATGACTAAGTGTTTTGACACTAATTGACAATATGTCTTTACATAAGGTCTAAAATCTCCCCCATTTGGCATTAGTGACAAAAACACTTATCATACCAAAAATTATGATCAAACAAATTGATAAGTCAAAACTCCCCCTTTCCATGTGCTTGGTTTCTTGCTCGGTTTTGACTACTTCTCTGCAACTCGGTTGCATCTATGTCTATTTTTTATTTTTCAAAACCATTTTTGTAACTTTGCTATATATATCTTCCTTTTCTCTGTACATGTATTTCCTCATATATATGTATATATCCTATCTTTCCCCCTGGTTTTTGACACAAATGCCAAAAAACATATCTACAAGGTAATACCAAAATATGAAAGGAAATCACAATGTGCCTTCAAAATTTGAGACAAAGTCTTGTCCCGATTGTCTTGCAACAGCTTCAGGATGTGCAACTCAATCTGAATTTCTGCAGACAAATCCATCCTAAGCTCTACAACTAAAAAATGTTATCATGAATTAGTGTCTTTATGTGAGCAATATGTTTTTGCATGACATCCTTATGAGGAAGGAGTTGGCTTTGTATAGATGATAGGGATTCCCTTGTTCTTCCTTCTTCCCTTAATAGCTATGCCTATAGATCAGTCAGATACCTGATCTTAACAAAGTGTGTTGAACTTGAAATTGGATCAAGTGCCAACTTGTTTTCACTTTCCTTCAAATCATTGTCAATCTTTGTCATCTTGTCCTTTATTTCCATGGTAAAATTGGATGTGTCACTCATCTTTACAAACAATGCTATAATATTATTCACAGTGGTTTCTAGACAGCTAATAATGGTGGATAGCTTCACTTGATCTATTGTAATCTTACATGCAACATTCTCTACAACCTTATTCTCAAATTTTCTCTCTACCTTTTGCAGTAATTTCTCCTGACCACTAAGATCTTTGTTAAACTTGTGAACTATGTCATCAAGTTCATCCATTATGGACTCTTTCTCATTGACTTCCATCTCTAGTGAATCAAGGAATATACCTTTGATGTCCTCTAGTACTCTGTTCCTTTTCTTCTTAGCTCAGAGCTACTCTTATTTTTCTCTTTTCTTCCATAACTCCCCAAGGATGTCCATCTGCTTGGTTTTCAGGCTAGAAAGATCCCAATTAGGAATCACAATGTCTTCCTCAAGGTCAACTTCATAAGTAATTATTTCCTTTTCTTTATCCTTGACCTTGGGATTAGGTGAAGTAATGATTTCCTTACCTTTTCCATCATCATCTTTGTCCTTAGTGTTCATTTAAAATAGGTAATTAATTGTCTTTTTACCAACTATAAAATCAGTAGCAACTCTAGAAACATTCACAATGTCCTTTTGTGACTCAGTCTGGCTTGGCCCAGTAGTAGGTAGAGCCTAAATCTTGATTCCTACTAGACCTGATGTAGACTCTATGTTCTTTTCCTTTCTCAGAGATAAGATATTTAGACTAGGTGATTGGGGCAGTGATTCCATCACTTGCACTACTATCTGCTCTCCATTAGATTCCTCAATGGTCTATACCTTGGGTATTTCTTCATCTTTAACCTATAGATAAGGGTTTGTACTCAGTTCCTCTTTCTTATCTTCTTCCTTGTTTTAAAAAATGGACTTCCACAACTTAGTTGTGGTCTACACAATATCCTCTATTTTTTTGTTCAAAATTTTAAATTTTCTAAACCTTGGAGTGTGATTAATCTCATACTTAGACATAGAATCTTTTACCTTCTTATCAGTCATAGTAGGAATGACTTTCTTCAAGGTTTTTTTTTTTATGTCCTTTTAAATTTGGACTGCATTTTTCCAATGAATGGTGATTTCCTTGAGAAGGTCTTCAGTCATATGGATTTTCAATTTAGATGGATCATACTTTTTCTCATCCTTGGTTCTGGAAGCATACCTAAGTGATCTAATACATGAAATACCACTACCTTCCTTAAATTATTCAACCTTATGCTCAAAGGTAAGTGGTGGCTTCTTGAATGTAACTGTATCTTCTTCATCAGTTTCTTTAGGCAATATCAGTTTTCTTCTAGATCTCTTGGGTTTGTTTGCAGTGGAGGTAGGGGTAGAGGCCTTTGGTGTTTTCTTTGGGATAGCCTCTTCTTCTTAGGAGGATCTACTTCTACCTCTTCCTCTTCTTTCTTAGGTTCTTCTTCTTCTACCTTTATGTCATCCTCTTTGCTTTCCATAATCAAAGGAGGAGATTTTGATGGATTGCCATATTTCTTTCCAAACTTCTCAATTATTTTCCTTTCTCTCTTCAAGTTTTTGGTAATCTCTATTTCCAATGTTATTCTTCCCTTAGCTTCTTCATAAGTACCAAAATAAGCCACTTTAGGATCAACATGCTCATTAATAAGAGCCTCAATGATGTTTCTAGTCTCATCTATGTTAACCTCATATGCAAGAGGTTTCACCAATGCAAACCTGGGGTTGACTGCTTGGATGTGCACTTTTTCACAATCAACTAGGAAAAATATATCATCCTTATAGTCTTCTACCAATTGTTTGGTAATTTTGAATCTATTCTTCATTTTCTCTCTAAAAATTTGAAAGTAAGCATCCATGATGCTTTCAAAATTATCTCCCAATTCTTCTATAAACTAATTTATCTGATAAACTATAGGCCTATCCTTCTTCCTTACAACTCTACCTTTTGAAGGGAAAAACTTTTGAACATAAAAGAATAAGTAGACCAAGAGTGAACCAAAATTAAATATATTGGTCTTAGATGCCTGAATGCTCTCCATGTTTTTTCTTAGTTGGATGAGTTGTAACTCAGCTAGGTTGAATGATATATTGTTCTTCACCAGTTTGTATGCCAATTCCACAGCCGCACATGGAATATTGATTGGTTGGATTGAACTGTATATCTTATGTGCAATCACATGAATTCTAAACTTTAGTTCCATGTCAGTGACTCCATTCAACTTCATGCCTCTTTTTATCCCACTCAACAAGAGTCTTCTTAGCTAGATCAGCTCAGGGTAGGGTTTTTGTCGCTTTAGGTTTGTCGAGCATTGGGTACCCTGTCACTCAGTGTACCATCATCTTAATGATTTTCACAGGTTGCTCCAACCAAAAATGCGTGTTGAGGATATGGGTAAGAAAAAACCTAATCTACTTTATTTGAAAGTTCTTTGGTATACGCAAGATATGGGTTAAACCCTTGACTTTGAGGTGCTTGTGTTCCAACTTAAGGTTTCTACCCACAAAGTTCCTCATATGCTTGATTCATCTCTAATATGCCTACCTATTAAATGGTGCAATGATACAAAGTTTGAATCTTGTGAATCAACAATACCTTGGGAGGAATTTGGGAATGGGCTCCCATTGGATCTATCTCCTCTGTGATTTTTAGATGAAGTTTGACCTTCGGTGGTTCACAGACTACATTCCTCACTAACATCTTGGATCCCTTCTTAATCTTACTACTGGATGAAGATGTCATAATTCTTGGAAGATTGATGAAACTTCGCTACAACTAGAGCTTCCAAACACAAATTTGTTCTAAAATTGCTATAATCTCTTAATCTCTTTTCAAACTATAGACCTTGGTAAATAATAACCCTTCAATTTCAACATTTATGAGAAATTTCACCATAAAGTTTTCATTAAACTCTCTGTACATAGTATCTATCATAGCTCAGTTACTTCTCCCACGCATACTTAGAAGCTTGGAAAAAACTAACTTTTCATCTTTGAAACCATATAACCTGAATTAACTCAGTTAAGCCAGAGTAACTTGATTATAACTATTATCTTGAGTTGGTTAGAATCATAATGTGTCCCAGTGCATCAATATGCAGATTTGGACTTGCTAGCATATTTGGAACTGATGTATGATGGCTTGTATGCACAGTTCCAGTTGTCTCCTTATATTATTATTCATAGATGGTGGTTACACTGAACTCACCATTTTGGGTGTCATTTGTTCCTTCATTGTTTTGGTTTGAATTATCAGGAGACTTCCTTACCCATTGCTAAGTCATTTGAATTTTGATTTTAGAAACTTTTTCTTTTCCTTTCTCAAAACCAGTATCCACTTTTTCTCTATTCATACAATTCTTGCTTAGATGACCGGGTTGTTTACACACATAACATCTCTTAGTAGGATTCCTTTTTATGAGGTGAGTCTTTGCAAAATTTTCACGAATGTGCCCATACTTGCCACATTGACAACATCTGCCTCATGTGTTGTAATCCCAACCAAAAATTGCTTTAGCTAATTGTTCAGCAGGGTTCCACTTCTTAGTTCTGCACTCTATAGATTTATGACCTTGTTTGTTACAATTGAAACATTTTCCTTCAAACTTAGGTTTCTCAGTGCATTCACTTTCCCTATGTCCATGTTTTTTGCACCTCTAGCATTTTAAATTAAACTTTGACTTCCCATTGCTCCAACACATATTTCATGTATGCACTAACTTTCCACAGTGATTAGAAGTAGGTTTGTTGTTCTTTTAAGCTCCTTGTTGTGAGGATTCAACTTGTTCAGTATAACCTAATCTAGTCTATCCATGATGTCTGAATTGAGTTTGTTCTATCAACTGATCCATGCTTTCTTTTGAATTCATCATACTCTCATTGGTTTTATTTTTAGTATTGAGATCATTTTACTGTCTTTCATTTTCTGTCCTCAGATTGATAACTTCTTGATTTTGACTATTCAGTTGATTTATCATATCTTCTTGCTGAAGTGACAAATTTTGGATTTCATTTTATTTTTCCTCTAATCTTGTACTTAGCAATATCTTATCTTCTTGTGCCATATCTCTGTCATTTCTTGCTTGGTTCTTTTGTTCCATGACTTCACATATTCTAACTGAATAAATTTCTTGTTCTCTCTTCAACTTTCTAACTTCTTCATGTAAAGTGAGGTTATTTGTAGGTAGGTCTTCAATGGTTGCATCAGCTTCTTCAAAATTTATTTCTTTGCATAAATCTTCAATTATTTCTTCCATGTAACCTTTGTCATTCATTTTCATTGCTAATTCTTTTCTTCTATCAAAGGAATGAAAGAGTTTCTCCTTGAGTTTTCTAATTTGATCCATGACCACTTGTAGATCTATATTTTCATTTTCAATGGCTTTCTCCAATCTATATATTTCCATTGCCTCTGATATTTTCTCAAGTTGTTAAACTTTTGATAAGAAAAACTTTGATCTGATACCAATTGTTGTTAAATATATCATAGGCTAGGTGACTAAGAGTGGGGTGAATTAGGAACCCAAAAAACTTCTTCACTTTTATCCTTTATTAGATTGTCTAATATAATTGCATGCATGGAACAAAAAATCAATAAACATTAATAACACTTGACAAAAGATATGGTGACCCAGAAACCTTCCAAATAGAAAGTAAAACTTGGGTGGGGATGAAGGCCACAAGATTTAGAACTACAGTAATAAATTTGGTCGGTTAAGGCTTACAATTGACGACTTCTGATGGTCTACCCTGTTAGGAGAAATAAGGACTATTAGGTCCACCTTGTGAAAGGATTTATACAATATAGTTAAGTATGCACTTTGTTAGGATATTTGTGAAGGACTGTTAGGTCCACCTAGTTAAAGGATTTGACTGATACACCTGTTAGGATGAACCAATAAATGATCTACTATGCAACTCTAATTTGCTGAATAAGATCATTTGATGTAATACTGATCCCCTGAATGTGATAGATGAGTCTCTATCATTCCTTTATACTTTTGTAGCCTTTTAATCAATCTACATCTTCATATTTGCATCTATACATGTATTCAATACTATTCCTTTTTTTTAATATTATAGATAAACAAGGTGTCTTACATATATAGTTATCCAAATCAATTACCTCTACAAGTCAGCTACTGTCATATTAAATAGTATCAAACAATATGTACTAAGTCATCCCAATGATGATACTCAGGTCCAGTAATCCACTTGGGTGATATACTGACACTCGGGTGATACAGTGAACTTTGTAACTCTGGCACTCGGTTGATACTGGATGCTCAGGCAATATTGATCACTCAGAGATGGTATGCAACTCAGGTAACACTAGTGACTCAAGTGATACTGTTGGGAACTAACTGCTCGGTTGACACTACAAATTCTTAGCTCGGTCAACACTATAACCATATGAATGAATAAGTTTTTTGGCACTAATTGACAATATGTATTGCCATAAGGTCCACAAATGTGTCTTTTGTTTTTCTTTGTATATTGGTGCTTCAACTAGTTTCAATTTTTTGTTTGGATACAATGTAGAAAGTTATCAAAAGATACTATATCTCTCGGTTCATGGACTGGTCAGCTTTAGAGTTAGAAATATATCATTTTGTCTCCTAAAATACTTAGAACTAGAAAAAACTTATACATGATTGATCAATTATCCTTCTCGCCAAGTATTTTTGATTTTGTGATAAATTATTATGATCACATTTTGGTGTATTATGCCTTGTGTTGATTTTGGTGGTTCACATTATTGTTCAAGGTTGTTTGGTTGACTTGAATAACTATTTTCTTGTTTTGAGGCTAATTTAAGGTGTTTTTCTTTTTGTGCTAGCGTAGGAAAATATGACCAATAATTTTGGGAGGTACAAGGAATTTTTTGGATTGACATAAATTTTGACACATTAAATATTTTCTTCACATGTTTTAAAGAATATGTTTGGGAGGAATATTCACATTTTAAATGCTACATCCTACTTGGCCAAATTGGTTGGTGGTCTTAGTGTGTTGTGAAGGTTATATAATGATCAAGAGGCTTTAGAGGTTTTGTGAAGAAAAAAGATACATGATTATATAACGTAAGAAAGGACAACATAGATGTATATGAGATATTGTGAAGATTTAAAAGACTATTAGAGATGAAATGAAAATTACAAACTTGAACTATATTCAATATTTTGAGAGTACATACTTAATAAATTTAGACTTGTAAGGATCTCTTTGATTTTTAATCTTTATGTGATGAAAGAAAATAGGATTCGAGGGTAAACCCATAGGATGCATGACCAAACTATGAAGCTCACACCTAAATTGCTTTCATATAATGGAAGGAGTATGATCCCCGAGGAGCCCAAGTAATGACTCTATTTTGTCAATATTTTCTATGTTTTTCTATTCATATCAAGTGTATAGTCATGTTTAAATGGTTTTAAGACTTGGTTATTGTGTATTTTCTGATGTTTAGTTGAACTTGGTATCATGGTTGAACTTATCTCTAAACTACCTTCTTAATGACAAAAACTCCTAAATAGTTAAAACTATGAAATTTATCCATGTTAATTATATTTATGGTTTAATGAATGGTTATCTCTAAATTAAATCAATATACCTATGTCTTTGTGACAGTAATACTATGATGCAAGAGAAATTAAGAAGCATAATCAGTCAAGCCTGCACTCATGGAGATTCATGTCAAGCATACAGCCAAGGACCAAGTCAAGATGGTTGAACAATAGTCAACAATTGAAGAACTCAATATATAATTAACAAATTCTTGTATGGATAAAGTTATGCATCTTTAATGATCATTCCTAAAAAAGAGTAAATCTAGAAATAAGAATTCATGTTATGTACTCCCTGCAACCGAACAACTATTTTTTCCTCATTTGTTGCATAGTCTTCCATCTTTCATGCAATGTAATAATGTATGTCTTCCTATATTTTGGGAGTGGAAAAGGTAGTTTCTAGAGTTAATTAGTAGTTCTCTTTAAATAAGTTTGGATTCCTTTTTAAAACATTAGTTAAGGACAAGACACTATTTTGTAGTTTTCCAGTTTCAGTATATAAATAACGGTTTTAGTTTCATCTTATGTAACAACACTTTCTTGGATCAATAAAATGATGTTTTGAGTTTATAATAATATTTTTTAGTTCTGGAAATAATCATCCAAAGGGGCCCACAGGGTGATCATTTTCCTATTTCATTTTAGTAGTTAATTTTCCTTTAGTTCATAGTTGTTGTTTTAGAGTTTGTTTGTTCTTGCAGTCACTGCAAATAGTTTCCTATGAGTGTTCTTGCAAACAAGGCAAATAGAGTAATTTCTTGTATGTTTGTTCTAAACAATATTGTTAGTTTTTATACTTCCATTCCAAAAGTAGATTCTCTTGAGCATTTGTGGTGTTTCATGGCATTCAATTTTCTTTGAGTTGTAGGATAACATGGCTTTGGATGGGACTTAGTGCACATATAGTTCTAACCCATTTGGAGTACATGTTCTTGGGTTGAAAATTAAATGATCCTTCACCATAAGAAATAAAACTATTTATAATGGATGTCCAATCCCTGAGTTGAAGTTTTATAGCCTAGTTATTGATCTAATCAAGAATTCTAACATTTTTGGCATCTTTATCAGGGATGATATCAAACTAAGGACCTATTGCAACCATGAGTTTTAGTTGTTTTAATCTTATTAATGTTGTCTTTAGCTTTCGTTAGATTCATTAAATGTTAATTTATATTCCAGTTAATTCTATTTTAAATTCATTTCAATTAGAATGGATAGAGAAAGGAGAAGAGACATCTTAGTCAAATTTCTACCTAATGATCCTTATCTTGGTAACCAACTAGGAGATATATTTTTTCACCAAGAAGATGAAGAATACAAGAACCCCTATGTTGTGCCATGGAAAATTTATCCCCTTCTTCCTCTTCCTTAGAATAAGTACCAATTGATCCAAATCCCTTTGCTGACATATTTTCGAATCTAAATATTCCTCCACTTGGGGACCATTTTTCTGAAAAACCAACGTGATATTCAACTTCCTTTATTAGTATATCAAAAATGAATTCAGCTAAGGATGGAAAGACCTATTCACCCAACTTCTAAATTCCTTATCACTAACCAAAATGATAACAATAACCTCAAAAACATTCATTCTTCAGTCCTCCCTAAGTTATATGTACTAGTAACAAAGGAACTAGACACATTTCAATTTGAATTTGACATTCTTTGTAGAAGCTATGACTACACCACAAATTCCCATAGGCTTAAGCTATATCCTACTACTCTGAAGGAATCAATATTAAGATGGTTTGAGTATAGGAAGAGATTTTGTGAGAACTTGAGATGATATGAAAGAAATTTTCCTTGAAAAGTACAAAGACTATTATATAGGAGATAAAGGGAATGACATCTTTAGAATGGATCAAAAAGAATATGGGAGTTTGGAGGACTACATTTCAAGATTCTTATTTAGTTTCAGGAAGTCCCCAAACCACTAGCTTAACAAAGAGTCTAAAAAGTATCTTTTTCTAAGAGGGATAACTGGAGATTGTATTGAAGCTTTGGACCAGATGGGGGGGAGGAGATATCACTCAAGCATCTTGGGAGATCTCAAGAAGATATGTTTGAATTAATCTTGAGAAACTATCAAGAAGGGAAGAGGTTATCAAGATATTATGGGAAAGTAATTTACTAGTGGATTTTAAATGATAGAAATTACAAACCTACTATTATACTTCAAGCAAGACATCACCAACAATATAGTTACTAAGTTGGATACAATGCCAAAAAAAGCATGTGGAGGTAGAGGAAATGCTGGCAAAATATTGCATGCACTGTAGAAATAATAAGGACTATAGATGTAAGATGGTGGATAGCACAGAAAGAATAAAAAATCCTACTAAATTTAAGCCAGTAGAGGGAGATGATGACCAAATTTTCTTCATTTCTCAAATAAGGTCATGGGCTCCAAGACAAGGTATGACACAAGACCCCATAAATTTTAGTGGTCCTTATTCACATGCATATAATAATCAATGGAAAACCCCATACAACATAATTTTTAAGTTTATACACCTAAGCCTTGGAATAATCCTCAGAATGCCTAGCCAAATTATTAGAACTATGTATGCTAGTGGAGCCCTCCTCAAGGGAACTAGAAGCAACCTCAAGGAAGCTCACCACAACCTTAAAGTTAATATGATCCACCTTAGGGTAATTGGAAGAAAATTTCACAATGGAGAGGAGGTCATCAATGGTTAAATCAACTAGCACTTTATCTTCAACAACCAACCTTATTTCCATCTCCTGCAACCAATACTAGTTTACCTAAGCCTACTCAGATACCTGCACACCCTATTCGTAATCATAATAATAAGCTACAACAAAAAAATTTCTATGCTATAGACCCAAAAAAATACCCTGCATATTTTTTATAGATAAGTGATATACACCTTAGGTTTGGAACAACTTTTCCAACACCAATTCCGCTAGTTATGACTGAGATGCCTGAGGATGAATTAGAACAAGAAGCTTTGTGTAATCAACCTCTATGTCCAAATATGATGATAGAAATAGAGGTTCCAAAAAATAAGATGCAATACCTCCATTTCCTCAAGGATTTGATATAGGATCATGTTGGGATCAGGGCGATCTTGCATCACCAAAAACATTTTCTTTTAGTTGTTAGTTTATTTTCTTTCAGTCTAGTATTTTTGTTGTTGATACATTTATAATTTTCATTTTCGGTGTGGTCATGGTTGTGTTTGTGGCTTCATTTTGGATCATTTTATATGATTGCACCTCATTTGCTTTCGTCACGCAAGAGTTATTCCAGTTTCTTTGCGGGACTGTAATGTTCATGTTACCGATCAGTGGTTTGATTTTTTATATTTTCCTGATCTTCTAGGTTGGTTTTTCCAAGTGTGGTCATATTATCTCAGTGTTACATTTGAGGCTGACTTATTTTTTTGATAGCATCTCTTATCATTTTCATTGGAGGTTGATCTAGTTATTTTTGGTCCTAGCCTAATTATTGTAACACATATTCTCATTCTTGGAAAAATTGATCTTTACTAGGGAAACTGATGATTGTGACATGTATTTAAGCTTATGGACTTATTCCTATGAGATAAGAGTATTTTTTATAAGAATATCTAGCACAATTTAGTTAGGGTTTGTTAGAGATTTATGATCTAATCATGCATGTATGTCTGGCATGTGAGACTGCTGTTGCAGATATATATTAATTGATTCATCGATCATAATCAAAGGTTGATCTCTCATTTTCTCATTGTTATCTTGTTGTTCTTGTTATTTATGTTATGTTTTGTTAACTGCAAGGATCAAACTGATATTTTTAGGTTTCTCCATCCTTGACTACATTAAGATTAGAAGAAGAAGTACCCATACCAAAAGAGTATTCAACCTTTGATATTATAGACCAAATGAAGCATATATGTGTTAAGATACATCTATTCTAAGATATAAAAGATATCCCTATTTATGGTAAATCCATTAAAGAAGCTTGTTTGAAAAAACCTAGGGGAAAGAAGAAAGATTCACAAATCGTGCATGTTCTAGGTTAGTTAGAAAACATGATGCTTTGAAAGGTGAGATTACCCAAATATTATGATCTTGGTAGTCTTGTAGTTGGGGTTATCAATACTAGTATTCAAGCTAAAAATTCCTTAATTGATTTAGGGGCAACCATTAACATGTTGACAAAGGATGACATGGAACATCTTCAGATCACCAGTTTTAGACCTACACCTACTATCCTGCAGCTAGCTGATATTTTTATTGTTAAGCCTAATGGAATGGTAGAGGATCTTGTGGTTACCTTGGATTCTTGGGAGTACCTTGCTAATTTTATGATACTATCTCTTAAAGCTACATTTGGGGGATATCCCATCATTTTAGGAAGGCCTTGTCTTATTGCAACTGATGTATATATAGGATTTCATTTAGGAGACATGACAATTAAAAATGGTCTGAACATATATAAACTTGCTCTTTATATGCCAGCACAACCTCCACCTGATTTAGCACAACTAGTTTGGCTAAACCTAGTGGAATAATTAGAGCAAGTTAATCAAGTTGTGCAGCTCATGATGATATATAGAGAACCTTTCCTAGATATTTAGGAGGAGGATGAAGTACTCTTCAACATTCTTCCAAATTATTATGGATTTGTTGAACATCCTTTTGGTCGTTCATCACATCATCCATGTTCATTACAAACCATCCTCTATGCACCTAGTTAATCAAACTTTCATGTAGCCACAGACCTTCTTTATACATAGTTTCCACATGGTTTCTGCATGAATTAAAAATTACATACCTCATTGAGGCATCCATGATAGAGTTAACTAAGAAATTTTGGGTCTCACCAGGTCAATTTTTGAACATCAATAGCAATCTCACTCAAGAACAACAAATGTCTTTTACAAAATTGCTTCAATCTCACTACCAAGCATTTGCCTTGGATTATAATGATATGAAGGGTTTGGATCCTTAGTTTTTCACTCATATAATCTATATCAAGGAGGATAGTATGCCAATAAGACAGTCACAAAGAAGAATTAACCTTGTACTAAGAGAGATAGTCAAAGGAAATTACAGAAATTGCTAGACATTGGGGTTATTTATCCCATCTCTAATAGCCAATGGGTTTCACCCCTTATCATAGTTACTAATAAAGGTGGAAGGTGGAGGGTTTTTAACATTATAGGGAGTTGAATACTACAACCAAAAAGGACCATTTTTCCCTTCGCTTTATAGATCAATTCTTTGACACTCTAGGAGGGAAGCGATATTTCTCATTCCTAGATGGTTTTAGTGGATACAACTAGATCAAAATTATACTAGAAGATAAATAAAAGACCACCTTTACTTAACCATTTGGAAATTATTCTTATTACATTCTCCCATTTGGCTTGTTTAATTCTCTAGCCACTATCTAGAGGGAATTCATTAGCATATTTTTATATATTTCACATGACTGGGTGGAAATTTATATGAATGACATTACTACATATGGAAGTACCTTTGAGGAAGCATTGAGAAATTTATGAAAATTACTATAGAGGTGTGAAGATAATAATCCATATTTGAATAGTGAAAAGTGTTTCATGATGATATAGGAATTGGTAGCTCTTGGCCACTATATTTCACAAGCTAGTATCCAAGCTAATCTAGAAAAAAATGAGGTTATTCCCAATATTCCTATCCCTAATAAACAAAAGTATGTAAGGATGTTATTCATATATGTAGTCTGTTATAGGAGATTTTTCAAGTAATTTATCAAAATAGAAGGACCATCATATACTTTCTTAATGAAAGATGCAGATTTTGAGTGGACATCATCAACATCTTAAGAAGCTTTTCTATAGCTTAAGTTAGTTCTTACTCAGTCCCATGTCCTTAGAGGACCTAACTAGTCAATACCTCTTAATATTCACTCAAATGCATTAGACGACACCCTTTAGGATATTTTGGGCCAAAAAGAAGGTATTATGAAAAATTCCATTTATTTCGTCAACAAACATCTTCAAGGACCATAGCTAAATTTGTTAATCTGTAAGTTCTGTTGATGATTAGTGACCAACACTTAGTCATTCACTTAGGAAGTTTTAGTTGGATATCACTATGGCTGAGCTAAAACTATGCAAGGCCAAGCATCATTTCCAAGCTGAGTTACATTTCTGAGTCCAGTAGGACACAAAGATGTTAAGTGTCGAGTAACAGAGAAGTCAAGTGCCGAGAAGAACAGTTTTTCCATACATGTCTGGAATGATTCAAACTTTGAGGATAAGTGATCTGGCCAAATTGTATAAGCTTTTTGGGCTGACTTATGTATGCATTTAATATTTTTCTATGGAGTTCGTTATGTATTTAATTATTTTATCCTATGCATGATCTATTGTAAACATTAATTGTAATACCATCAAGGTATGGGTATTAGATCTTTATCGTTGATCTAGATCTCGCTATCAGACTCGAACAAGATATATTAAATTGCTTCTAAACCCTATTTTGAAAGTGTAAGGAGAGAGTAGATGAAGTGTGTGGTGACTGCATTTTTAAGTGAAATGCAAAGAGGGTTATTTTGTTAAGAAGCAGAGATCAAGCAGAGTGACAACATAGTGAACAATAGAGTAAAGTTATATCAGATTATGAGATCATAGAAGGTACTAGAAAGAGGAGATCCAGCATCAACATCATAGTTCATAAAGAAGGATAAATACTTGAGACATTCTAATCATTGTATCAGGTGAAAATCTCTTAACATAGTCGTTCTAGCAGACCTTTCTTAATCTCCTAATAGAATGCTTACTTTATTGTAAGTTGAAATCCTTTCATAGGGTAGATTGTAACGATCTTTAGCTCTTAACCGGGAAGATCTTTAACAGGGTAGATTGTATTTTGTAATCAACATTTGTAGCCTTAATAGGCACACTTTATTACTACAGTAGTTGAGAATTTTGTGGGTGTCATCCCCACCCCAGTTTTACCTATTTGGGTTTCTGGGTTACCAAGTTCTTGTGTTATGTGTTATTTATTTCATTGTGTAGATGCTATCTGAGATTACATTAGATTCATATATGTATGAATGTGGATCATTTTGTTTTAAGTGTTTAAATTTGAAGATCTGATTCACCCCCCCTCTTATCAGAGCTCATTATTAGTATCTTGCTTTCCCATTATTGTATTTACAACAATTGGTATCAGAGCTCAGTTCTCTAAAAAGGTCATAATCAGCTTGAGAATACAGATCTTGAGATGGAGATCTACAAGATGGGTAAAGAAATTGAGAATCAAAAGATTGATATTCAGCTAGCACTACAACAGCTTGAGAGTGCAAGACAAGAATTAAAGAAGTCCTTGACTGCAAGAAAAGATTTGGGAAAACTAATGAATGAAACCCATTATCAGGAAGAGGACACCACAAATCTATTTTAGAATGGAGATTCTACTGAGAGCGATGCAGAAATATCAGATCTACTGGAAAAGAATCGTGCACTATGTGAAGAAGTCAAAAACTTGAAAAAGGAACAAGAAGCCCAATCAATAAGAATGTGTGAAGTTGTTGAACAGAAAAATAAAGCCGAAGATGACAAGGCTATGCTAGAAGAAGAAAAAAGAATGATGACTACCAGACTTGATGAAAGAACACATGATGTACAAACAATGACAATCAATCAAGTAGACATGGAAAATCAACTGCCACTTGTGAATCAGGAGATCAATAGGAAAGACTTGGAGATTGTAAATCTTAGATCTAAGAACAGTCAATTGAAAGATGAATTGAGATCTAAGAAAGAACTTAATAATAGAGTGAATGACCCCAATGCAGCTATGAGCTACTTTGAAAAACTGGTGGAAGCATCAAGAAGACCTAAAGATTCTTTTGGATTAGGTCACACTGAACAACATACAACCACTGAAGATGGAGAATCATCTAAGGCAGGTGAAAGAAGGTATGCAAATCCAAGAAACAAAACTGTTTTCCACCACTATGGGAAACAAAGTCATACATCAAACATTTGCCAAAGCAAGAATGGTAAGTCCAATCTAAAAACTAATTTAAATGTTTATTGCTTTAATTGTAATAAGTTTGGACATCAAGCACGTGAATGTAAGACAAAGGCAAGAAAAACACCTAGACTCAATGGTAATTGCCATAATTGTCACAAATATGGTCATAGAGCACCAGATTGCAGAT
This sequence comes from Thuja plicata, assembly GCA_018584345.1. Taxonomy (NCBI): domain Eukaryota; kingdom Viridiplantae; phylum Streptophyta; class Pinopsida; order Cupressales; family Cupressaceae; genus Thuja; species Thuja plicata. The sequence goes on along the minus strand of MU225776.1, from coordinate 2,041,160 downwards.
CTAAAGGTAAACAGTGGACATCAAAGGTACAAGAGAAATCACCAAGAAAAGGAAATACTTACAATTGGGATTACAATACATGGCATAGTTTTTATTACTGTGGTGAGTATGGACATGTTCTAGAGAACTGCATAAGGACACATTTTAGAGGAAAATATAAAAGTTGGATGAATGGAAGCCTAGTTTGTCACAGTTGTCTAAAAATTGGTCATACAAGGAAATATTGTAAGACTAGGGTACCTGCTCCTACTATTGAGAAAATTAGAGCACAGATGAATAATACATGGGTTAAGAAGTCTAAACCATGCAGCAGTGAAGCTAGTGAAGCCGAGGTCACCCAATCCAATGGATCAGGTGATCACATCATCTCCAACTAAGAAAAAGAGGTATGTAAGGAACTGCATCTAAAATTATTATCTTACATCAGTTCCTAACATGAAATATACCAGAGTCCATATTTGCATATTTTAAGATGCACCAGGACATATTTTTGAAGACAAATGTTGAGATGAGCCAATTGCACTATAGGTACTGAGCACGAATCATGGAGACTAAGGCTGAGTTCTTTAGTGATGGTCGAGTTTAACTAAGCCAAGTGGGATGCAAGTTGTGTTAAAGCTGAGGACAGATGGCTTGAACTAACTCAACTGGTAGAACATTCATTTCTTACCTACCTTGACCTTTCAAATTCTATAAAGGATGAATAGTTGACACTTCATTTTTATCTTGCGATTTTTACTGTTTACGGAGTGATTGAAGTAATTTGCAGAATTGATCTTAACAAAGTTAGCATCAAAGATTTCATTAGCGTGCTGTCGGGAATCCTAAGGTGAATAGTGTGAAGCATTACTTCCCGAGGTACTCTATTTTTCATCTTTCAAACCCTAATTTCAATATTATGGCTGCAAGTTCTTCCTCACCAGCTAAGAGTATGGAGGGAGAACAACAACAAATTCAGTTAGTACAGAGTGATGAATGTGAACCTCTCAAATTTTGAGCCATTCTTGAAAGTGCAATTCAGAGTGATTTAATGAGACCCCTCTCATCCATTCCACCCAAGGTAATTATGATCCATGATGTTCAATCATGTTACATGGTTAATATTGTGAAGTAGGTGATAGTGAATTGAGGAAATCCTACAAAAAATTGTGTGTCAATAGAGTTCTGAAGGCAAAATTCAAACATTTAGCCGACAAAGGGTTAACTCATGCCCTAGATTTTCCACAAGGTTTCAAAGATGAATGGATTAAGGTTATCCTTATCCGAGTTCATGACATGTGTATGTGGTTGGATAATGGACCAGTCAATATCACCAAAATCATGATTCATCAAGTGACTGGATATCATGTAGTGAACAGAAAATGGACAATGAGAGATAACAACAAAGAAGAAATTACACTGAACACTGGAGTTGTATGGAACAATAGAGGTATGAATATCTCTACAATTATAGACCTGGAACTTGATTTTGGAGTAAGAGTAATAGCACATAAGTCCTATCAGTCGAGAAGATTGGATAGTGTTTCATGTACAGCCATTGATCAGGCATGGAAAATTGGTAAGAAGAATCATACATATGATCTTGCCAAGCTACATCAGACACAATTAGTCGAGAACCTAGCATCAATCAGAAAGGCTAAAAGCTTGTCATGTAAGTTTGGTTCCTTACTAGTCTATATATTTTTCTACATTCAAGATACATTTCCTACATTGGGAAATATTGTTTGGAAAAAGGATAGACCCATTACAGTTCAGATTAGTGAATTTATTGAGAAACTAGGAAGTAATTTCAATAGCATTATGGGGAGCTATTTTTTAGAATTCAAGAAGAGAATAAGATTAAGAACTAGGATTCCTAGGTCACTAGTGGAGAAGCACTATGAAGAAATTTGTTTTCTAGTTGATACAGATAACACTTATATCCAGGCAGTGACACCTAGGATAACATGCTTAGAACTATTTCCATATGAAATTAACATTGATGAAGCATCAGCTACCATCATTGCACTCCTAGCCAAGGCAATTAATACTACAATAGAGAGATTTGGAAATTTTGACGAAGCTAAAGCTAAAATTTCTAGAAGCTTGAATGAGGGAACTATGGAAAGAAGAAGAAAGAAGATTGTAAAAAATATAAAGAAAATGGTTGGTTTAGGTAGCGATGAAGAACCTAAGGATGCACCTTTAGGCCTGACCACTAGACAATGTTAGGATATATCTATAGAGGAGGAAGTGAGTGCATCAGAAGAGGTCACTAAGAAAGCTAAGGGAAAAAGACCATTAATTGTCATAGTAACCAAGCTGAGCAAAGCTAAACCTAAGGTTACACCTCCTATAGCTAATCGTACGAGGACTAGAGCATCTATTTTTACTTCTCTAGCAAAAGTACAAACAAAATTATATGGTAAGAGAATAGTTGCAGAAAGTAGTTCTGGAAAGGAAGCTAAGGTTGCTCCTAAGGCTGAGCCGAGTAAGCCAGCAAAAAGAACTAGAAGGAGACTAAATTTGGGGACATGTAGTGATGAGGAAAAGATAAAAATTGATGAACCCAGAAACATACCTACAACACAATTCAAGAAACCAGCTAGTATTGGTGAGGTATGTGACACTTTGAGGAATTCAGCAGGGTTAGCAAATTTTAAGTTCATTAAGTATGAGAAATTGAATAATGTGGATAGGCACAAAGTTTAGGAAGCACTCTTAGATATGATGATTACTTTCAAGTTAACTCCTATAGAGAGAGGAAATCATGTGTCGAATGAACTATATGATTTTCTGTGAAGCAAATGGGAATTTGCACTTGCCACAAAGAGAGAGATCAGGGAAGGAACTCTAGCCAAGCTAATACCTGAGTTAACCTCAAAACAAAGAGCCAAATTCATTGAGGATTACAAGAATAGGTTTGTTCCTAAACTCAAAGGCTATGCTATTCTGAAAAATGATATTGAAGGTGTAGTATAGTAGAGCACAAGGATTTGGAAGGAAATATTTGGACTGGCCCTTCCAAAAGATAAGAAATCTGGTGAGGGGACATCTGAGAAAAAGACAAAATAAGTTGAAGTGAAGACTACCCCTAAGCCACAGATAACTCAAGACCAAATTTCCATAGAACAAGACAAGACCAAAGTTGCATTAGACTCAACTAATTCTATTGATCTGACTACAAACAGTCCTATGGATTTTAAAGTTGATGATCCAAGAAATTTGAATGTCGATGAACAAGATATGTCGAGTGGTAAATACATTGAATCACCTATTAAGGAAACTGATACTGAAGAAGGAAATACCACAACATCTGATGAGATAATTGAAGTTTTCAATGATCAAAAAAGTGAAGAGAAGCAGCAATCAAATGAACAAGAGGTAACTTCACAGAATCCACCTATTTTAGAGGTTTTGAAAATAGTTTTAGATAGTGGAGTAGTGATAATAGATACTGTTGATAAGCCTAAAGAAGAAGAGGTAGTGCAAGTGTTGTTTGATCTACCACCCTCTGCATCATCCACTGCCACAGGTCCTAAAACTAGTGGTATGTCAAACCCAGAGATAATACTGACAAAATTAAAAGAGGCAATGGACATTGACACTGTCAAAGGGAAAGGTATTATGCTGCTGAGCATAAGTTCTCCAGAGTTAAAGAAAAATAAAATTTTGAAGAAGAAGTCTCAAATTCTAGATGTAACATTATATGAAGTCATTGTGATTCCACAATGGGATCCCAATGCATTATATTTTGAACAAATAGGGACTCTTCAAGAATTACTTAAGAGGAAGAAGAGTCGGGAAGAGATGAAGATAGAAAAAAAGCAAAAGCAGGTGTTGCATGACATCATAGACATATTTGCAAAGGCTTTTGACTTAGAGGATGAAATGCCTCAAGCTCCAATTATTGATCAAATAGTCAACATTGTACAGAAGGTAACTGATGAGGACATAGACAGTAATGAAAAGCTTCTACAATGTTCTAGGAGAAGATTTGAGAGCAAAGTTCTAGAGAAAATCTCAGAAGAGATTGCAACAAAACAGGTTGAAATTTCTATTCTTGTAGAAACTTTAGAGAAAGTTACAGCCAATGTTTATTCTTTGTAAAAAAAATTATGTGGTGTTGAATTTTTCACAAAGGATAATCTATAGCTTGTTGAGAAGCTATAGTTAGATTTAAGATCAACTTGCACTACTTTGGGTAAAGATACTACTTCTAGTTCTTTACATCTTACTAAATTGATAAATGCACAACGGAGAATAGTCAAGCTTATGGATAAAGATGGTCGAATAAGGGCCAAATTGATAACTATTCAAAGAAGCATGTTTCCTCACTTAGAGGTAATACATAAGGAAATTTCAATTGCAAAGGAGTTATCACAAAGTAATGAAAATCTATAAACTGCAAAAAGTTTAGTGAGTCTAGCTGCCGAGCTAGAAATCAAATTGGAAGTTATGAAGATTGCTAAGGAAAACTGGGATACTACATTTGAATCCACCCTGCATCTTCATAAACAATTTTTGGATAAGTACAACTTAACCCCACCAGTAATCACTGACAAAAACAAGGGGGAAATTGGTAAGGAAGTTGGAAAGGATACCTTATGATACATCAGTACAGAATAGGTACACTTGTATATAAATTTTTTGAAGGCATGTAAACTTTTTTGTATGTATTTTTTCCGAGTATATTCCTAGGGGGAGTACTTAGTGCACTTAGGCAATATTATGATGAAATGAACAGAAATAATGATAAGTGATTTTGCCACTAATATAAAAGGGGGTGATTGTTAATCTCTAAGTTTTGTTGATGATTAGTGACCAAATCTTAGTCATTCACTTAGGAAGTTTTAGTTGGCTATCACTGTGGCTGAGCTAAAACTATGCAAGGCCAAGCATCATTGCCAAGCTGAGTTACATTGTCAAGCTGAGTAGGACACAGAGATGTTAAGTGTCGAGTAATAGAGAAGTCAAGTGCCAAGTAGAACAATTTTTGTATACATGTCTGGAATGATTCAAACTTTGAGGATAAGTGATCTGGCCGACTTGTATAATCTTTTTGGGCTGACTTATGTACGCATTTAATATTTTTCTACGGAGTTAGTTATGCATTTAATTGTTTTATCCTATGCATAATCTATTGTAAACATTAATTGTAATACCATCAAGGTATGGGTATTAGATCTTGATCGTTGATCTAGATCTCACTATCAGACTCGAACAGATATATTAGATTGTTTCTAAACACTATTTTGAAAGTTTAAGGAGAGAGTAGACGAAGTGTGTGGTGATTGCATTTTGAAGTGAAATGCATAGAGGGTTATTTTGTTAAGAAGTAGAGTGACAACACAGTGAACAGTAGAGTAAAGTTATATCAGATTATGAGATCATAGAAGGTACTGGAAAGAGGAGATCTGTCATCAGCATCAGAGTGCATAACAAAGGATCAATACTTGAGACATTCTAATCATTGTATCAGGTGAAAATCTCTTAACAGAGTGGTTCTAGCAGACCTTTCTTAATCTCCTAACAGAGTGCTTACTTTATTGTAAGTTGAAATCCTTTCACATGGTAGATTGTAATGATCTTTAGCTCTTAACCGGGCAGACCTTTAACAGGGTGGATTTCATTTTGTAATCAACATTTGTAGCCTTAACAGACACACTTTATTACTACAGTAGTGGAGAATTTTGTGGGTGTCATCCCCACCCTAGTTTTACCTATTTGGGTTTATGGGTTACCAAGTTCTTGTGTTATGTGTTATTTATTTCATTGTGTGGATGCTATCTAAGATTACATTAGATTCATATATGTATGAATGTGGATCATTTTTTTTTAAGTGTTTAATTTTGAAGATCTGATTCACCCCCCCTCAGTATCTTACTTTCCCATTATTGTATTTCCAAAAAAATTATAGTGTCACAAAGACGGAATTGTTAGCAATTATTTTTCAACTTGAAAAATTCAAACACTATATTACTGGTTATCAAATATTTGTGCATATAGATCTTCAACCATTAAATACCTTATGAAATAACCTACAATAACAATTAGATGCAGTGCCAAGATATTTACTGTTGATGTAGGAGTTTGAAATTACAATATTTAAAAAAGCCAGGGAAAGCCAATGTGCTGGTAGATTTTCTTTCTAGACTACAAACTAAGGAAGATTGTGAAATTTTTTATGATTTTTTTCTGGATGAGCACTTGTTTTCTATTTCTATTCATAAACCTTGTATGCAGATATATCCAACTGTATAGTTGCTAATATAATTCGTACTCATTTCTCTCCAAAGGAGAAAAGGTTGTTTGTTGAAAAGAGTTTCAATTTTCCTGGATAGCCGATTGTTTATTCTATACAAAGCCATGCCAAGTAATGAGAAGGTGTGTTAGAGAGGATGAAACCCATGAAATTTTTTCATGCATTTCATGATGATCCCTATGGAGGTAATTTTTCAACCAAAAGGAAAACAATGAACATCTTGAATATAGGTTACTATTCACCTACTCTACACAAGGATGCAACCAAGTATACTAGGAAGTGTGATAGATGTCAAAGGATGGGTAGACCCAAAAAATTAGATGAGATGCCAATGTATTCCTAGGTGATTGTTACACCATTTGACAAATGGGGATTGAACTTTATAAAACCTATACATCCTCCCTCATATGTAAAAGTATATATCTTTGTGTGTAATGATTATGTAACTAAGTGGTTTGAGGTGATGTAGGAGCATCTTGGGATCTTGGTAATCTTGCATCACCCAATTTTTTTTTTTTTCCTATTTTCTTGTTTGATCAGTCTTGGTGTTTTCTTTTGTGATCACTCTATGCATATTCAGGGCATTTCTGATCCTTAAAGAATGTTCTAGGCATCATTTTGAATACTCCCCTAGCTTCATGATTTATTTGGATACTTCACCATGAGATCTTGCATATTCTTGGTGAGAATGTCACATTCTTCGTGTTTCCATCCAATATTCAATTTTTATGATCTTGCAATGGATTTCCTAATCGGTGAAGCTTAACTATACATTTCTTGATGAGGTTATGTTTGTGGTCGACAAACTTGAGGGATCATGATTTTTATTTATTTCATTGCAAATAGATCTTCATGATTCGGGTCCTGGCCTATATTTTGTAATACATTTTCCTGTTCTTGGGAAATATGATCTCTCTAGGATGACTTTTTGTTTGTGAAGGCTTTATAAGATTATGGATTTTTTGTGATGGGGGAGCTTTCATAAGATTATTTGGTGGTAGCTCTAGATAAGTATTTTGTAAGGGTTTCTTATTTTAATCAGGCTTGTACACCTAGAATGTAAGATTTCATGTTGTAGATCCATTGTATATGATTTCCTGATAATAAAAGAAGGTTGATCTCACATTTCTCCAAATATTTTTCTATCACTTTCATTGTGTAACTCATGCTACAAGGATCAGACATATGTCTTTGAGTTTCCTCCATTCTTGATTGCATCAGGTGGTATCAGAGAAATTTTTTACAACCTAGGGTTTCCTTGTGGGGTGGTGGAATAAATGATCCAACCTATAGCTCCTGAAGATTATGAAGATGCTTAGGAGAAATTATAGAGTTGGAGCAAGGAATGCAGATCTAGTTGTCTTGGATTTGTTGAGACAAAAATCTGCTAGAATGGGGTGGAGACTTCTGAGATGAGGGGACAATATATAGAAGATACAAGTCATGAAGAAGGAGATGAACAAAATCAAAATCAAGCAGGAGGATGCAAGAACAATGAGGCACAACGAAAGTTTAACCAAGAAGAGGAGAGGTCCATCCAGGCATTGACAAATGTGAACAAAATAACTCATTTTAATCTGCATGAATATCATGGTAACCTATATTCTGATTAATTGTTAGATTGGATAGTGGAGATGGACAAGTACTATGAGCTTGAAGGAACTAGTGAGGAAAAGAAGGTAAAATATGCCTGTACTAGGTTAAAAGGACATGCATCTTTATGTTGGGAACATTTACAAATAGATTGACAGAGAAGGGGTAAAGACAAGATCAACTCTTGGTATAGAATGGTGAATACAATAAAGGCTAAGTGTTTTACTGAGGACTACCAAGTAAGTTTGTTTTGCAAGTTGCTGAACTTGAAGCAGAAGGACATAAGTGTTAAGAGTTATACTGAAGATTTTTACAAGATGAATATTAGATCTTGTCATATAAATGATGAAGTTGAACAAGTTTCTTGCTACCTTAATAGTTTAAGGGTATCAATACACGATGAAATCTATTTTTTATAGATTACGAGTGTGGATGAAGCTTACAAGTGGGCCTTTAAGGCTTAAGAAAAGTTGAACCGAAGGCATGGCCAAAGACAAAGAGGTAGAAGAGGAATATTTTAGAGAAGCTAACCCAATATCAATGTTGGAGGAAGTAGGTCTTCTATAGATCAAGGAAGAAATAAGTTAGAAACTAAGGATAATGATCATTATTAGAGAAATGATAGGAGTCCCTATCGTAATGAAGGTAAAATTAGTGGTGATAGAATGAATTTCAGTGAAACTTATTTCAAATATTGATGTAGGAGCATCCTGGGTGTAAGGGCAATCTTGCATCACCCAAAAATATGTGTTTTTCTATGCAATAAGGGCTATTTTGTACAAAGCTGCTATTTTTGGAAACTTACTATTTTTAGTAAGTTGGTCATTTGAACTCAGAATGTTCTGATTTTCCAGGTGAAGGTTCATCTTAGTCATATAAGAATGCCAGTTGAATTTCATTGCCAGATCATCTGTATTGGCGAAGTTATTAAGGATTTACTGTTGAGATTTTAGGGTGCAACACCTTTGAGCTCAATTTTTAAGATCTTAGAGGCTCCAGATCGAGGTCAAACCCCCGGCTAACTGGCGCTTCGCGAGTCAGGAACTATAGATCGTGATCTCCCCTTTCTGGAAAGTGGTTATAAGAGCCAATTGGAGCTACGGTTCAAAAGTTATGGCTTCCGGGAGTTGGGCTACCTAATCTCATGTTTTGTAAATATTTAAAGCCGACTCTTTTGTAATAAAAGTGAAAAATAATTAGATGCTAAGGGTAGTCGGCCTTAATGGCTAGATTTCTGGAACCTTCACGGGCGGTGGAAAATTTCCTATTTAAGGAAGGCCCATGGTGTTTTCTAGGGCAGTTCTGGGTGGTTATTTGAGGCTTTGTCCTATAGATTATTGTAAGGGATGCCCATGTGGCTTTTGATATTGTAATT
>MU225776.1:1977543-1997631 GCA_018584345.1 Thuja plicata | reverse complement strand
CTCAGTTCAAAGATGGAAAGCCTGTTATTGCACCTAAAAGGGAAAGAACAGACAATATAACTCCAGATCCCCTACATAGAAATTTTGTCCATTTCTGCAATGAGGAGACATGGTGTGAGGCTTGTGATGCCCCTCATAACCCTAGTTTTTTTGTTGTCTGTTTGGATTTAAAGGCAGGTGAGGGATAGGAAAGGGATGAGGGGGAACACTGTGATCATAGTATGACCAATACCTTCTCATGCCATTATGTTGATTCAAACAATGAAGAGGAGAATCATGACTCCTATTTCTCACAAAAAAGGATTGAGAACCATCACCAATAGGTCTTATCTTATAGTGAGATTGATGAATTCGATGATAGTGTAAGATTCTATGCTCAAGATGGTCAGGATGTTCCACTCATAAGGAAAGCTTCAGATGAAGAGAAGGCTAGAATTACTGCTGAGTTAGTGAGCAAAGCTAGAAGCAATTACCACTTAAGGAACAGGGTGGTGGGTGGAGCTGGTAGCCAACCTTTAGGTGTCTTTATAAAGGAAAACAAGGAAGACACCAAGTATGTTTAGAAAAAGGAAGGACATAATGAAAGTATAGACAAACACAAGGTCAAGATTGTTACAAAGGCTATAGAGCCCAATATGGTTCAAGAGTTAATCCAAAAGGAACACAATGGGGAAAGTGAAGTTATTATTGATAAAACTCAGATGTGAGGTATACTCTAGTAGACATGGGTCAGTGCTTGTCCCAACTGACAGTTAAGGTCCCATTTCTAGAAATGATAAGGATCAAAGAACATAAAGAAAAAGTCATGTCATTATTAAATAGTGTACCCACAATAAAGGCTCACAATCCAGTGGTAGTTTCTGAAAATCCAATTACCAAGGGAAATGAATTGGAGGTGTTAACATCTGAAATTCCTCAAATATTCCTAAATGCAACTTCCTCCCCAAAAGTTGTTGACCCATTTTTTCTCTTATTAATAATTAATGATAAAATGCTTAATAATTGCATGATTGATTCAGGAGCTTCTAATATACTTATGCCAGTTGAAATCATGAAGGCAATGGGCCTACAAGTTGATACACCTCATGGTAGATGTAGAGCCATGGATTCTAGAGAAGTCCCTGTAATTGGTACCATTGAGGCCATGCCTTATAGATTGGCACTTTGCCCTGATATAGTGATGACTATGAATGTTATTGTGGTTGATATACCACCTCACTATGGCATGTTGTTATCAAGAAAATGGAGTGCTTCAATGGGTGGTAGTATACAAAATGATTTATCATTTTCTACTTTTAACCTTGCTAGAGAGAACGTCAATGTTTTGAAAGAGAGCCAAACTCCCTAGATGATAGAAAAATATGAGGATACTCATGTGAACTGTTGCATTGACATAGACATGGAAAATTTTAGAATGCAAAGAGATGAGCATAAAAATCAAGAGGCTGATCTTTTGAATGGAGAACCAATCTTGCATGAAGATGGACTATGGAAAATGTACTTTTATGGTTCTTTCTCTAAAGAAGGATCAGTGGCAGGAGTATTATTAATATCTCCATTAGGTACAACTTTTAAATACTCATTTCTGCTAGCTTTTCAGTGTACTAACAATACTGCAGAGTATGAGGCTTTATTTTTAGGACTTGAAATTTCTATCAAACATGGTATAAAATGTTTAAAGGTTTATGGTGACTCTGAGTTAGTGGTAGCACAAGCCAGATCCAAATACGCTGTAAAAAATGACAGATTGAAAATGTACAAACATGCTATTTGGGATCAACTAGAGATGTTTGATGCTTTTAATATAAATTAGATAGAAAGGTCAAAAAATATTATGGCTGATTTTCTAGCAAATGTGGCTATGAAAAATGATGATTTGACCTTACATGGAGTATCAATACTCAAAGTTAAGACAAGAACAGTTGTCATGGATAACATATACAATTGGCAAGTGTTCCAAGATGATCAAGATATTCTGAGGTTCATGCAATGTTTGGATCAGTATGAAAACCAGAGCATAGACTGCAGTTCATTATTAGAATCAGATGATGGAAAGGATTACATTTTGGGAAATGAAGTTTTCCAATTATGTTCTAATCAAATTCCTAAGGGTTTGGTTGAACTTGAGGCATTGTTTATAACCCAGCAAAATGATTCAGCAAAGGTAAGCAATGCCAACCTTGAGGATTTGGAAGAAATAAATTTAGGATCAGAAAAAAGTCCTCAGATAGTTTATATTGGAAAAGGTTTGGATTCTCATGTAAGAATAAATCTGATCAAGTTACTGATAAAATACAAGCATGTTTTTGCTTGGTCATATGATGACTTAAAAGCATATAGAGAAGACCTTTTCCAACACGAAATTCCTTTGAATTCTGATGTCAAGCCATTCAGGCAGAAACAAAGACCTATTAATCCTTTGTTAGCTCCCAAGATGTAGCAGGAGATGGTGAAACTCAAGGACGCTGGGATAATCCAACCTATTAGACATTCAACATGGGTATCAATTCTAGTGCCAGTTAGAAAAAAAAATGGTGACATCAGATTATGTGTTGATTTTATAAATCTCAATATTGCTTCATTGAAAGATAATTGTTCACTGCCTAACATGGAAGCAATGTTGCACAAGGTTACTGGTTGTGAATTATTGTCCATGATGGATGGTTTTTCAGGTTACAACCAGGTTTTAGTTAAAGAAAAAGAGCAGTATAAAACTGCATTTACTACTCCTTGGGGAACATATGTTTATATCAGAATGCCTTTCAGATTAATAAATGTTGGAGCAACTTTTCAAAGGGCCATGGATGTGGCTTTCAAAGATTTTATAGATCTATTCATGGTCATTTATCAGGATGAATTCACTGCATATTCCAAGAAGGCTTTGGATCATTGTGACCACCTGGGTAAAATTTTTAACAAAGCTTTGGAGTATGGTGTTTCATTGAATCCTAAGAAGTGTCATTTTGTGGTCAAGGAGGGGAAGTTATTGGGACATATAGTGTCCAAAGAAGGGATAAGGATAGACCCTGAAAGAGTGCAGACAATTCAGAGAGTAATTGCTCCAAGAAATTTAAAAGGTGTTCAATCCTTTTTAGGAAAGATAAATTTTGTCAGAAGATTTGTAGTCAATTTTGCAGAAATTGTTAAACCCATTGTGAAATTGCTGAAAAAAGATACAAAGTTTGTTTGGAATGAGGAAGCTCAGCAAGCATTTGAAAGAATTAAAGAGGTAGTACAACAGGCCCCATTTTTAAAATCTCTAGATTATACTAGGCCTTTCTCTTTGTTTTCCTTTGCCTCATTTCATACTATTGCTGCAATATTACTTCAAAAGGATGAACAAGGATTTGAACATCCTATAGATTTTTACAGTAGATCCTTGTAGGATGCAGAACTTAACTATGAAATAATGGAAAAGCGGGCCTATGCATTGGTTAAGGCTATAAAATATTTTAGGCCTTACTTGGTTTGTGCTAAGGTACAGGCCTATGTTCCTCATTCAGTAGTGAAAGATATCCTTACACAGTCAGAGGTTACTGGTAAGAGGTGTAAGTGGATTACAAGAATACAGGAGTTCAATCTTGAGATCAGTATCACCAAACTAATAAGAGGACAAGCTCTGGAAAAACTTATGATAGAAGAAAATCTGGATTTTGTGCACTTAAACCAGACAGAGACACATGATCAAGCTATTACCAGTATAGAGAGGCAACCATATTACACAGATATTGTTTTCTTCCTCAAAAATGCTAAGTGTCCTGATTATTTGTCTGAAAATCAAAAAGGAAGTTTGAAATTTCAAACTCAAAGGTATATTCTGATTCAGGGGGATTTGTTTTGGAAAGATAAAAATGGCGTACTGTTGCTGTGCCTTGACAAATATCAAGCTAAGAAAGTTCTAATTGAGATGCATGAAGGACAGTGTGGAGGTCACTTTTCTGCTAAAACCACTGCCCATAAGATTTTGAGGTCAAGATATTATTGGCCTACATTGTTCAAGGATACATATGTTCATGTTAGAAAGTGTCAACCATGTCAGAGGTTTTCCAACAAATTGAAATTTTTAGGCATTCTATTGCTGAATCCAGTGAGTACTGAGGCTCCTTTTTCTATGTGGGGGATTGATTTTATCAGTGAATTTCAAGAAAAATCTAGTGCAGGACATAGCTTGATACTAGTGGCCATGGATTACTTTACTAAATGGATTGAGGCTATCCCTACCAGGAGGGCAACAAGAAAGGTGGTTACTGAGTTTCTCATGGATAACATTTTAACCAGGTTTGGTGTGCCTAGTAAATTAGTAATGGATAATGCTATGAGTTTTAGATCAGAAGAAATGATAAGATTTTGTGAAAAATATGGGATCATAATATCATACTCATCCCCATACCACCCACAAGCTAATGGACAAGCTGAGTTTAGCAACAAAAGCATATTGAAGATATTAAAAAGAACTCTGGAACAAAATAAGAAAACATGGCATATAAAGTCGAGATTAGCCCTTTGGGCTGATAGGGTCACAATAAAAAAGGCAACTGGTAAATCCCCTTTTGAATTGGTATATGGTTTGCCAACAAGGTTGCCAGTGAATAATTTATTACCTGTTTACCAGCTTATACAAGAAGAACATTTAAATATCTCTGACCCAATGCAAGATAGAATGATGCAGTTGATAGACTTGGATGAAACTAGAAGAGAAAGTCAGAGGGAGAACATAGGGTTACAATAGAAAATGAAGTATTTGTTTGACAAGAGGGCTACTAACTGAAATTTTCAGGCTGGTGACTTAGTTCTCTAGTGGAATGCAAGGGCAGAGGATAGAGGTAAGCATAAGAAATTTGAGTCTTTATGGTTAGGGCCTTATGTAATCTCAGAACATTATGGAAAAGACTCATATTTGTTGAAAGATATGGAGGGAGCAGGTTTTGAGTTACCTGTGCATGGGCAATTTTTGAAACCTTTCTTCAAATGAAAATCATTGCAGTGCATGAGTAAATATGTATTATATGTTTAGTCTTTTCCCTATTTGTAAATTCTGTAGATGTTTCCTTTCTTTTCCTCAGTCTGTTCTGTTACATTTTTGTGGTGGTCGGCAACCAGAGATTCTGTTGTTCTTTGTCATAAACCTTGTTTAGAATATCCTCATCAGAGCCACTGTTGGTTGTATTTCAGGTTTTGCCTTCTTTTTCCTCGGTTCTATGCTCTTCCCTCTCCAGGTTTTCAAATTTCCATGTCTTTCAGCCTAGAACCTGTGAAAATATTCAAATTCTTAAACCCTAGCCCTGGTTCAACATTCAAATTTGAAGAAAACCCGAAGGCGTTGTTCATTTTATATTTCTCAGTTACTTTTTGTTCCACTTAATTCATGAGCTTTATTGCAATCGCTTAGTCGCATAACTTAAATCAGCATATTCCTTTTTATCCCCAACTTTGCGATTAGCTTGTGTCGCGTTGTCTCATTTAAGAATTGAATATTCCCTGATCTTTCCCAGACTTCACTATTCACTTTGTGTCACATAATCGCTAAATCATTTGAACAAAGTAGTAATATGTCAGTGGGCTCATAGATCAGTCGGGTGATCGCGAGAAGTTTTCTGCAGTTAAGGAAGTATCACAAGACACTGCGATTACCTTTTGTCGCATAATCACTAAATGAGTATAATAAAAGGTATGATGCAAAGCCTTCAATCGCGCAGTCTCTAAAAAAGAGGCCGATTAAGTTGAAACTGCCGAGACTTGGCGACTAAACTTTTACAGTTTTTAATGAAGCACAGTCAGGTTGTCACCAGATAACCCAGGTTTCAAATCAGAATGAGACACCTGTCAGAAGGTGAGTGGATTCCATAATGATCACTTAAAATTATAAGTGTGTTCAATGACTATGAGACTACTTAAGGGCAATTGTTAGTCGCAGGGTCTCAGAATGTTCTAAAGGTATGATAATTCATTTGGCGATTAAGCGATAGCCATCAGATGAAATTATGAAAGGATCTTACGGTAGTCACCAAGTCTCAGGATAAAATACCCTAAAGAGAAAAGTCCTCGCGACTCAGCGGCTAAGGGTATGTCGGGTAGTCGCGAGATGAAGTCTTTTGGCATTTAGTATTTGCATTTGGTGATCAGGCGACTAAGGGTTGTCATGTAGTCTAGAAGGAGAAAGTTAACATTGGGTGACTAAGAAATAACTGCGAGAGATAACACTAACTGTTAGTCACATAGTCTGAGAAAAGAATGTGGGTTAGTGATAGCCACTGGTGACTTAGATTTTCTTTGTGTCGCGTGATCGCCAAATATGGACTGTGGTTAGTAAAGGTAAGGAAGTTGCATTGTCGCTATGTCTCTAGATAAACCATGGGTTAGGGATGGGGATCAGCGATAGAGAAAATGAATGTAGTCGCATTGTCGCTTAATGCTGATTTTCGTGAAAAGGCGCCAGTCTTAAATATGTCAGTATGTATTATTCGGCGGCCAATCAGATCTCTAGATTTTGATTAATGTGTAGAAAAAGGGTAGCTGATATTTATGACAGAGGGCCAATCCTAGGTTGACATGTTATCACATTCAAATTTTATAAGGTTTAGCCGAGGATTCAATTTTACAAATTTGATTTTCCTATCACACTCAGGAAACTATGACTAGGTTTTCAATTATGTTCACAGTATGTGGAATTTAAGATAGAATTAATGTTCTCAGAATCATGGGCTATGTACCTTGAATGGTTACTATAAGGAGATGATTGCTTGTTCATGTACATTCACCTTGCTTTCAGATTTTCTAAGTTTAAGAAGTTCAGTTGCCAAAGCAGACTAAATTCAAAGGTTTACAGTGTTTTTTGTGATTCTAAGAGTTCATTGTTTCCAAAATTGTGTGCAAGATAGTTTGTGAGTCTCTGTGATAGACTTGTTTCAGTACCGGTGATGAAGAGAAGAATTCAAGCACTGGAAACATGAGTAGAGTAGTGAGTGTAGCTTCAACCAGCGGAGAAAGTGAGAGGGTGGAGGATGAAGCAAAGGCAAAAGTGAACTACTCAAATGAATTCCTCCGTCTCCTTCCTGGTTTGACACAAAACAAGAAGGTTAATGCTAATGTCCTCATAGATTAATATAAAGATATTCAAGATGTTTTGACTCCAGGAACAACAATTTTTTCTCTCTTCAATTATTTTTATAAGAATTCTGATAAGCCCATCCCAGTATCAAACCCTTGGACCTGTGGTTTAGCTAGGTTACTTGTTCCTGATGTCTTCCTGGATGTAGACTTGTTCTTACACCTAGCTAATCACTATGATGTTTTATCTAAGACCATCAGGAGGGATGATGGCACTGCCCTATTAATTTTGAATAGAAATTCATTCATGCAAGCCTTTGGCTTATATAGCACCATGTCTACCAAAATTCACATGACAAAGCAAAAACAAAGGTATACTTTCAAGCCTGGGATTGCTAGGAGCCATTTGTTAAAACATATGCTAAAATAAGTGAGAAAGTATTTAGATCCTATTTTTGGGGATAGCCCATATTATTACAAGGATCTACACTTTTATATCAAGTATGCTGCATACACCCTGTGTAGAGTGTTGGGAATAGATGGTGATGCAGAGAAGATTGATGTAGGGATTTTGATGATGGTGTTGGACCTACAAGAGGTCTACTCTAACACCAGTTATGATTATATTCAACACATCATAGATGAAATGCATGAGGGTTTCATTGCAACCCAGAAGAGAATGAAGAACCCAAAGGAGAAGGAGCCTAAATTTTTACATTACTCAGTTCTTATGCATCTCCTGTTGCATTTCAATTTTGTCATCATGAATGTTAGTAAATTAACTCCTCAGAGATTCTATCAGTTAGGACCAAATCCTATCCAATTTTGGGTGAGGGTTTGTAATTACACTTCTAGGGAGTGTGACTACTGTGCCTTTCAGAATTGGATTGTGTATCCAATAGTGCAAAGTTTGGAAACCAGCAGAACAAGAATCCCATTGAAAGTTATACAACTGCTTAGGCCCTGTGATTATACAGATAGCTGGCCTGGAAAGCATAATTGGGGTGACATATTTATGGAAGAAAATTACACAGTCATCAGGGTATATGGGTGTATTCACCCACCTCATCTATTACCATATTATGTACCAGCAAGGGTGGCAGCAATGGAGTTTATATGGCAGCTTTTGTTAACAGACAACGAGCATTTTGTGCCACATAAGAAGGGGACTTTGACCCCTAGAGAGTTTAAGATTTCTAACTTAACAATTGGCAAGGGTGCCAATGATGCAGTAGGTCAATGGTTGGAAAAATATAGGATGGGGGCAGCCCCTTATAGATACATTGACCCAGAGAGTTTTATGGCAGGGGTAAGGAGATTGTATACTCCTACAATCCCTAATACAAATGTCCACTATGAATGCATTGAAGAAGATGCAACAAGGAATATCTTGGATGAAGATGATATTCATACAAGAAGATTGAGGATTCAAGAATTGTTAAAGCTGGAGAAGAAAATAAAGAGAAATGGGTTGGCTTTTGGGGGTTTTTACCCTGATCTCCCATATTTTGACAGAATCAAAGCCATGATAGACAACTATTATGTGATTATAGAAAAATTGGATGCATTTCTTGACAATAGTAGTAGTGACAGTGATTATGCACGTCCTACTATGTATCCTCCACCACAGCAAGCATCACAACAAGATATTGTTGAAATACCATAGTTGCAGGGAGCAGAGGGTCACATGATAGATTTGACAGTTGCTACCCAACCTGATGATTTAGAAGAACCTGCTGCAAAGAGGAAGAAATTGGAAACAGGTCAACCCTCAACTGAAGGGCAGAATAAGAAGAAAGATATGGCTAAGGCCTTAGTACCTGGCAATAGGTTATATGATCATAACCTAAGAAAGGCAATAAGGGAAGGTAAGAAATAGTAGCCAGACTTAGATGATGAGGTTGAAATGCCCTGTAAGGCATGTATTGATGAGAGACTGATTCATCAGCAGGAGTTTTTAAATGATGATAATTTTGTAAAAATTGAGGAGTTTAAGGATTTCCTCAGATGGTACAAGAAAGAACAAATCAGAGTAGAGCTGACAATTGATGATCAAGAGACCATAACAAATGAGGCATTGGTGGATTTGCAGAATTATGATCCTAAAAATGAGGATATTTCACGAGAGGATGCTAGGAAATTAGTATCAAGAAGTGGAATACTATTGGCTGAGGGTTGGGATTTGGCATCCGCCTTCATTATTGATCAAATAACGAAACAACCAAATCTCAAGATGGATAGTGAAGTGCAAATAGGTGATGTAATAAAAGGATTTGGTTATAGCCCAAAGTCTCAAGCCTTTGCAATGTGGAGCTTGTGTCCAAAAGACCAAAAACCCCAAGTGGTGAACATTCAGGAGAATATGGTGGGAAATCAAATGGTCTGGACAATGCAAAATATAGGGGATTTGGAGATATCCCAGATCATGACACATTGGGCTCACTTGAATGAAGTCAAAACTAAGCAATTGTCTGAAAGGTGTGGCACATTGTTGGAAGAAACTAGTGCCTTGGCGAAGGATAGAGAAATGTGCCAAGTGCAACTTTATCAGAAGGATCAAATGATAAAGAAATTGATTGAAGAATTGGAAACAAATCCTGAGGTGATGTATGTGCCACAGCCCCTGCAAATTGAAGATAAAACAAAATCTGAAGAGGTGGCTAAGGAAAAGGCTGAGGAAGGAAAAGGAAATGAGATTGCTTTAAGAGCATTGAAAGGTGTGCTGCAACACAGAATTGACATCTTGAAAGATAAAGTTGATGTTATACTCAATGCTTATAACAAATTTCCAGCTTTACACACTGAGGTAATGGGGTATTTGGCTATCCTCAACCCCTATTTTACTAAGTGGTCTACTAGGGTAAATTTATTTGAAAAGTTAGCATCTTTACAAGCCCTAAGACCAAATTTTCCTGAAATAGTAACTAAAGTTGAAGATGAGATCAAAAGAGTCAATATTGTTCTCTCATTCTTTAAGGGCAAATTGAACCAAATTGAGGTGAAGTTAAGCCTCTTTTCTGATGACTTTAACAGATTTGTACCTATCTTAAGAGGAGATGATGATCAAGTGAAGGCCTTAGATGTCTGGAAAGGTGAGTTTGACAGAAAAATGCCTAGTAGTGAAGAATTTATTTTAGGAACTGATATTGATGTAGAAGGGTTCAATAAGATATTGGATGAAGCTTTCAAAGCAGAAACTGACATCAATAAGTTTCTAGTAGACATCAAAAATATCACTGATGTGAGATGGGATAGGCAAAAGGTCCAAATACTGAGTACTCAGGACTTCAAGTGGCCATCAGATGATGAATTAAAAGCATGGGAAGTGATGACTACACCCAAGAAGAAGAAGCCAGCAGTGGAGGAAGAAATTTTTGATGATGAATAGGGACGACTATTTGGTACCTCACCATTGAAGATAAAGAGGAAAGTTATTGCAAAAGGAGAATGTAAGTAAATATGAAAGCACGGTCATCTAGACTCAACATAACTGCTATCATCTACTATGTACACTATCAGATCAAGTCGCTAGATCAGGAGAAGAACAAAGAATATCTATTTTTATCTTTTTGACTTGGTCATTGTACCGCTTCTTCTCTCTCTTTATTTTTGTCTCTTCTATAGTTTTAGGGTTAGGTTTTCTGAGACCATCCAAAGCTTGTTGCATCCTAAAAGGATTCCAAGATGGTCAAAAACCTATATATAGAAAAAAAAATTGTAAATTGTAAAGGTGTCTTTGAGGTTAGAATTTTTTGGAAAAGAGAAAAAATATACTGTAGAATTTAGATGTTCTGAACTTCTGTCTATCTTTTGAAGTTTCAAAATCTCTCAGGTATGAAAGCTGGATCATATAAATAAAATACGGTGCAATTTTACTCTCTTCAATTGTTATCTCTTTATTCTATGTGTATGCTCTTTTATGTTTAAGTTTGCAAGGCATTTTGAAGCATTTTGGTTATTAGGTAACTATTTAATTGCTTGCAAGTTTCTTTTAAGGAAAGAACTAAGTTTTGTGAGTAGTTTCAGGGAGCATAATAGTTTTTTAAAGATTTGATACAATCGTTTAGAGGTGATAAGGTAATTTGTAAGGCAACTTATCTAAATTGCATGTGGGTTGCAAGGCAGCTTACTGTATTTTGTTTCTATGAGATCTTAGTTTATTAACTCTATAACCCAAAGGATAGGCACTGGTCTAGAAATTGGTCTTATAACCCATTATCATGCAAGTTATTTCAAGGCATCAAAACCAATTTAATCAAAATACTCTTGTTATTAAGAACAAACAAACTGAACTCAGTAAGGACCTATGTCAGTAGGACAGTGTCCACTTTATTGATTCCTTGGAGAGTGTATCATTAGGTTATCCCTCCTAAAAGAAAAGGAAGAAGGATGAAAGTCCTTATCTCACTGGTGTATGTTGTTAAAACCATAGCCTGGCTTATAGTACTATGTTTTAAATTAGTTATTGCAATCTCTCAAGTATTATACAAGTTATTACAGTGAGGTTTTTAGCACATAACCTGTGAATGAAATAATCCACCAAATACTTAGACTGAGATATCAGTAATCTTCAAAAGGTAAAACCTGCCTGAGTCTATGGAACTCAAAAATGTAGAAGGATCTTATCCAATCCTTAGAAATTAGTCTTTCTCTTGCCTAAAAGAGGTTGCAACTGAGTATACTAGGTATACTTTCATCATTAGGTAAGTGTTGAAAGAAAAAGAGATAACAGATAGCATTACAGAAAAATACCCTGTAACAAAGGTTCAAAATGGTGAAGACATCAGTGCTACAGAGGGTAAGACAGACAAACAAGACATAGCTATTGACACTGCAATAGTCAATACACCAACAAATATGAATATATTAATAGATGCTATTGATATATAGTCAAGTCAGGATAAATCATCTAAGAAAGATGATGATATACCCAAGGATATGGGTACTGATGATAACAAAGGTGCATCCAACACTCCAAAGGATACATATACTGAAATGAAGAATGCAACTAATGAGCAGCAAGATGTATCAAAAGATCAGAACAAAGAGGCAGATAACACCACTGATGATACATTGAGAAAGGGTGAAGAGAAAGATAAGAGTGAAGGTGTCAAGAAGAATGAAGGTATAAAATTAAAAGAAGATTCATCTAATTATACACCCAAGGTACATGAGGAGACGTCTTCACCAACCCAGCCAGTGAACACTGAACAGATACAAAAGGATGCCTCATCCTCTTGATAGTCACCCACAAAATCTACCCAATATCAAGCCTTACAGATGGTGGTACATCAATCTGCCACCTAGCCAAAGAAGAAAAAGAAGGACATATTGGCTGTGACACTTGATGAAATCATTGAAGTTCCAAACTGGGACATTACGACTTTGGACAGTGACTAACTTCAAGAGTTTGGAGTGCTCTGTCAAAGAAAAGCCATTCAAAAGAAGATGATACAAGAAAATAGGGAAAACATGGCACTTGACAAAGCAAAAGAGATACTCCAACAACTTGTTCCTAAAGTGAAACTTGAAGAAAATGCTTTAGTAAAGGAACAAATTGATGTTCTTATCGACGCCATCACAGAGCAAGGTATAGATGCAGGACAAGCAATGGAAGAGCAAGTAGAAAAGAAATATCAATTCAACTTAATTGATAAAATCAGCCAAGAAGTGGCATTGAACAAGGTAAACCTCTCAGAACTCACTAAAGAATTAGAGCCAATGATTGTTGAAGCAATCACCTTAGTTCAAAAGATGTTCACACTAGAAAAATTTTCAAAAGAGAACAGTGACAAACTAGCAGAAATAGATCATAATGTCACAATGAGTGCACAAAGCCTAACCTCTCATGCCGATAGCATAAAGTCACATCATGACACGGTCTTAGAGGCAAATAGGCTAAGGAAAGAAATATGGGATACTGAAACACAATTCAAAGGTGATATTACTGAACTTCAAGCACATATTCTACCAAATATTACTATTCTGTAGCAACATATTTCTGATGCTAGAAATCTGATAGCAACCCCTGAGATGTTTGTAGTAGACAACATCTATGACATACATGTACGGATTTCACTAAAGCACATGGATCTAGAAATGTTGAAGGAAAAATGGGAAAATATGATGGAGGAAATCAAGTCCTCACATTCCCACCACTTTGAAAAGATGTAAGTACCTTTGCCTTTAGAATCAAAAAATGAGGAAAGGACATGTATATAGTTATGTAATATATATATATATATATCAAAAAAATAAAAAATAAAAATACATAAGGATATGTATATATACTTACACTTACCGGCATATACATAGGGGGAGTCATTCCAATGACTAAGGAAGAAGTATACATAGTTGTACATACTAATACACTCAATATGTTGCACATATCATGTTTTTGATACTAATGTCAAAGGGGGAGATTGATGACATTAGTTTTCCATTAGTACACTTAGTGAAAAACATTGAAAGAGATCACCGGAAGACTAAAGCATTACCGCCAGACTAAAAGCATCACCGGCAGACTAAAGTATTATCGATGAATAGCGAGCATACCTGACGGAACACAAAGGTCACAAGAAAAATGCTAAGTATAGAATCGACAAGCATCACCGATGACCACAAGCATCACTGGTGACACAGTTTTCAAAACTAACCTAACAGGAATAGAAAAGGCATACCTGATAACAAGTTCAAGAAAGGAACACCGACGACCAAGAAAACCGACTGTCAGAACTGACAGTCAGTTAAAGAACCCGCAAATTGTGGATCTGATTTTTACACGACAGATAAAGAAATGTAATTCTATTTATAGAGTTTTTATTTGTTTTAAATCATAACTTGAGGGTAAAGCAAGCTTTATGTAAATATTTTAATGCATCCTAATGGATCTTAAAAATATCTAACTAAAGATCAAGGTCAAGTTGTAAACCTTGGATCTAGAGTTAACTTGCGATGCATGATTCAAGAATTGAGCCAAAATTAGTATAAATAGATGTTCAAACTCAATTGTGAGTAAATGAATTCATTATTGTTGATAGCCACCAAGAACACCTAAGGAGAAGAAGGCAAAATTCATGCAAAGGTCAGAAATAGAATACATCAGTTATCAAGAACACATAGAGGCTACCGATAAGCAGATAAAGGTATTATTCAATCATGGAAGGATGATTACTAATATGTATGAATCTTTATAGGATCTGTTATTAGCAATTAAAGATTGAATTTATCATCAGATCAAAGACTTATGTAGTTGCATTCTAACAAGTGCATCACATCTAAAATCCTTTTGTAGAAGGCGAACTTAACCATTCTTTCCAAATCTCTTAACAGAGTGCACACTTAACAGTGTTGTTAAAGCTTCAAATGAAGTAGATCTTAACAGGTCTCCACTGTAATACTCCTAATAGGGTAGGTCATTAGAAGTGACCAATTATAAGCCTTAACCGACCCCTTCTTATCTACAGATAGTGAATTCTTGTGGGTAACAATCTTCACCGTAGTTTTTACTTCCTAACAGGAGTTTTCTGCGATATCATATCTTGTGTTATGTGTTATCTATTTTCATGAATGTTTCTGTTATGGTTACATACTAAAGAATTTATGATATGATTGCATATGCATAAAGAAAGATGAAAAGTTAGATAAGGTAATTTAAAAACTAATGATTAAGGGTTAATGGGCTAACCAAAGAAAAGTTTTAGAGGTACTGATTCACCCCTCCCCTCTTAGTACATCATCTCAATATAATTCCAACACTTTCATAAGGTTAATGAATGAATTTATGAAGAAATTTTTAGGTAAGTTTATCATTGTGTATTTGGATGATATCTTGATTTTTATTAAAAGCAAGGAGGGGAATTTGATGCATGTTGCACAATTATTGCAAAATTTAAGGCAAGATAAGTTACTAATCAACATCAAGAAGTGTACTTTCATGAAGTGTGAATTAGTATACTTAGGATTTATAATATAAAATGAATGATTGAAGATGGATCCTAAGAAAGTGAAAGCCATTTTTGAGTGTCGTACACTGAAGAATGTCAGAGAGGTGAGATCATTTCTTGGGATGGCTAGTTTTTACTGAAAGTTTCTCAAAAACTTTAGTTCAATCTATGGCCTATGACCGATACAATGAGATGAGATGGGAAGGAATTCAAGTGGATGCATGGAGCACAAAGGACTTTTGAATTTTTGAAGTAGAAGGTGATAGAAAAACTAGTGTTAACTTCTCCTGATTTTAATAATGCATTTCAACGAGACTGTGATGCTAGTGGAATTGTTGTAAGAGCTATCTTGAGTCAAGAAGGGAGGCTTGTTGAATATTTTAGTAAAAAATTAAATGATGCTAAAAGAAGGTATTCAGAGTATGATTGGGAATTTTATACCATAGTTCAAATATTGAAGAAATGGGGGCATTATTTGTTATCGAGGGAGTTTGTACTGTATACCGATCATCAAGCATTGAAGTATTTGAGCATCCAAGGTAATTTAGATCAAAGACATATGAGATGGGTTGAGTTCATATAGATCTATAAACTTGTGTTGAATCATAAGAATGGTGTGTCAAATAGACTTCTTGATTCCTTGAGTAGGAGGAGATTTTTTGACTGAAATGAAGATTGTGGTGTTCAGTTTTGATGAATTAATGGTGTTGTATGAGGATGATCCAAACTTCACTGAACCTTGGAAGCTTGCATAAAACCTATTGTTGCAAACAAAAGTAAGTGGTTAGGTTATTTTATTCAAGATGGAATTCTATTCAAAGGTATTTAATTATGTATACCCAAAATTCTATGAGAGATAATCTCATTAAGGAAAAGCATAGTGGAGGATTGGTAGGGCATTTTGGCCTTGATAAGACAGTAGCTTTGGTAAGTGAGAACAACTTTTGGCCAGAAGTTTAGAATGATGTGTGGAATTTTATTTAGGGTTGTAATGTGTGTCAATTTGAAAAAGGTAGTAGTTAGAATGTGAGATTGTATACACCTTTGACAATACCATACATACCTTGGGAAGAAGTAAGTATGGATTTTGTACTCAGTTTTCCAAAAACACAAGAGGACAAGGTTCAATATTTATGGCTGTAGATATATTTTCAAAGATAGAACATTTCATTCCTTGTAAGAAGACTATAGATGTAGAAAATGTAGCTGATCTATTTTTGAAGGAGATTGTGAGATTACATTGATTACCTAAAAGCATTATTTTAGATAAGGATAGTAGGTTTGTTGGTTATTTTTGGAGAACACTTTGGAGAGTTCTACTTTTCATCCACATACTAATGGATAGACAAAGGTTGCAAACACTATTTTAGAGAATTGTTTGAGATGTTTAGTATGAGACAAGCCTAGAAATTGGGATTTAGTTTTACCTCAAGCAGAGTTTGCATGTAATAGTTTAGTTAATAGGAGCACAGGGAAGACACCATTTAAGATAGTTACCATTTTAAAACCAAAAGGAGTTTCGGAATTGAGGGATGTCAGTCATGATGTTAAGAAGAGTGTTGATGAAAAATAATTTGTTGAGTTTAGGAGGTCATTGCATGGAGTGTGAAAAAAATTAGAGAGGATGAATCAAACTTACAAAAAGAAAGAAAAAATGAAGCACATACATAAGAAATTTCAGGTAGGAGATGATGTTATGGTGTACTTACATAAGGGTAGTGTTAGGGATTTTTCTTGTATGAACCACAGTGCTTGAAATAACTACTTGAACACTATGCCTTCTAATACTGATTCAAAGAAAAGAAAAGCCTAATTGCTAAGGACTGGATAAGGTCCTTCTTCATTTTTGAGCTCCACATATACTTAGGCAGGTTTTACCTTTTAAGATTGTTGTTTACACAGTATTTATTGATGTGGACATTGGTTTGCTATGTATATTTGTTAAATCAACTTATAAATTACCATGCAAATAACCAAGCATAACCAGATGCAAGATATAACCATACAAACCATGGCTGTAAGCATAACAAGAACCAGTGATACAAGGATTCTCATCCTTCTTCCTTTTATTGTAGGAGGGATAACCTAATTGATTCACTCTCCAAGGAATCAATAATATGGACAGTGTCCTGCTGACAGAGGTCCTTATGAGTTTAGTTTATCTGTTCTTAGTAACAAAGAATTTTGATTGATTTGGTTTTGATATATTGGAATAACTTAGACACAGATATATTATCAGACTACTTTCTGAACCAGTGCCTATCCTTTGGGCTATAGAGTCAAAATAAGCTAAGATCTCATAGAAACAAAATATAGTAAACTGCCTTACAACTCACATGCAATTAAGATAAGTTGCCTTAAAAATTACTCTGTCACCTCAAAACTATTGTATCAAATCCTTAAACAAAGCAGTATGCTCCTTGAAACTACTTACAAAACTTATTTTTTTCCTTAAAAGAAACTTGCAAGTAATCAAATGGTTACCTAATAACCAGAATGTTTCAGAATACCTTGTAAACTTAACATAGAAGAGCACATACAAAGAATAAAGAGATAGCAATGGAGGAGAGTAAAATTGCACCGTATATTATTTATATGATCCAGCTTTCCATACATGAAAGATTACACAACTTCAAAGGATAGATAGAAGTTTAGAATATCTAAACTCTGTAATATATTATCTCCTTTCCAAAATGTTCCAACAAAAAAGACCCTTAACAATTACAACTCTTATGCTATATATAGGTTTTTAACCATCTTGGAATCCCTTAAGGATGCAACAAGCTTTAGATGGTCCTAGAAAACCTAACCCTAAAGTTACAAGAGAGACAAAAGAAAGAGAGAGAAGAAGCGGTGAAAGGACTGAGTCAAAAAGGTATAAACAGATATTTCTTATTCTTCTCCCGATCTGGTGACTCCAATCAGATTTGTATATGGTAGCTGGTAGTAGTTATGTTGAGTCCAAATAGTTGTGCTCGCCTACTCACCTACAATATCCTTTTGTAATAACTGTCCTTCTTGTCTCTGAATAGTGCAGCGCCAAGTGTTCACCTTACTCATCATCCAAAATTTCTTCTTCAACTACAGGCTTCTTTTTCTTTGGTGTAGTCATGACCTCCCAAGCCTTTACTTTGTCATCTGATGGCCACTTGAAGTCCTGAGTACTCTATACCTCCACCTTTTGCCTGTCCCATCTTACATCGGTGATGTTCTTGACATCAAGTAGGAACTTGTTGATATCAGTCTCTGCTTTAAAGGATTCATCCAATATCTTATTGAATTCCTCTATATCAACCTCTAATCCTAAAAGAAAGGCCTCTTCACTAGGCATCTTGGTGTCAAAATCACTCTTCCAAGCATCTATAGCCTTTACTTGGTCATCCTCTCCTTTTAAGGAAGGAATAAACCTATTGAAATCACTTGAAAAGAGACTCAATTTAGCCTCTATCTGATTCAATTTTCCTTTGAAGAATGAGGGAGCAATGTTTACTCTTTTGATCTCATCCTCAACTTCAGTGACTATGGGGGGAAAATCTGGTCTTATGGCTTGTAGAGATGATAATTTCTCAAATAAATTTTCCCTAGCAGACCACTTTGTGAAGTAAGGGTTCAGAATTG
Source organism: Thuja plicata (assembly GCA_018584345.1). Taxonomy (NCBI): domain Eukaryota; kingdom Viridiplantae; phylum Streptophyta; class Pinopsida; order Cupressales; family Cupressaceae; genus Thuja; species Thuja plicata. The sequence goes on along the minus strand of MU225776.1, from coordinate 1,979,020 downwards.
CAAGGTACCCCATTACCTCAGTATGCAATACTGGCAATTTGTTGTATGTATTCACTACAACATCAGTTTTTTCTTTTAGAATCTCAATTCTATGTTTCAGTATTCCTTTCAATGCTTTCAAAGCTATTAGATTTCCTTTTTCTTCATCCACCTTTTGTTCCACAGCCTCTTCTGACTTAGGCTTATCTTCAATCTGCATTGGTGGTGGTTGTGCAGGCACATATACTACCTCGGGCTTTGCCTCCAATTCATTTGTCAATGTCTTGATCAACTGATCCCTCTGGTATAGTTTTATGTGGCACATGTCTCTGTCCTTAGACAGTGCACTTGTTTCTTCCAACAGAGTAGTATACCTTTCAGACAATTGTTTTTTCTTGTCCTCATTGAGTTGAGCCCAGTGTGTCATAATTTGGGAGATTTCTAAGTCCCCTGTATTTTGTACAGACCACACCATTTGATTCCCCACCATATTTTCTTGAATATTCACTAATTGGGGCTTCTGGTCTTTTGGGCTTAAGCTCCACATTGCAAAGGCCTGAGACTTTAGGTTATACCCAAATCCTTTTATCATTTTTCCTACCTAGACCTCACTAACCATTTTAAGGTCTGGCTGCTTTATGATTTGATCTATAATGCATGCAGATGCTAAATCCCATCCTTCATCCAACAATATCCCACTTCCTAGCACCATCTTCTTGGCATCCTCAGGCGAGATATCCTCATTCTTAGGATCATAATTTTGTAAGGCCACTAGGGCTTCATTGGTAATTGTTTCTTTTCCATCCACAGTTAATTGGGACCTTATTTTCTCTGTTTTGTGCCATCTCATGAAGTCTTTAAACTCCTCTATTATTACAAAGCTGTCATCATCTAGGAATTTTTGTTGATGAAGCAATCTTTCATCAACATAGGCCCTGAGTGGTATTTCAACCTCATCTTCTGGGTCAGGTCGTTGATTCTTGCCTTCCCTGATTGCTTTTCTCAGGTTATAATCATATAACCTGGTGCCAGGTACTAAGGCCTTAGCCTTATCCTTTTTCTTACTTTGGCCCTCCACTGAAGGTTGTCCTAACTCCAATTTCTGCCTCTTTGCAGCAGGTTCTTCTACATCATCTGGCTGTGTAGCAATAGTTAGATCTATAATATGTCCTTCTGCTCCCTACAACTGTGGGATCTCGGCAATTTCTTGCTCTGAGGCTTGTTGTGGTGGAGGAGACATGGGAGGATGTGCATAATCACTATCATCACCACTCTCATATTCTGATTCAGAGTGTTCAGGTGACTGAGCACCTTTCATGTCCAGGACTGTATCCAATTTCTCTACAAGCACATATTAATTGTCTATCATGGCCTTAATCCTATCAAAATATGGGAGATCAAGGTAAAAACCCCCAAAAGACAACCCATTTCTTTTTATTTGTCTCTCCAGCTTCAACAACTCCTGGATTCTTAGTCTTCTCATATGAATGTCATCTTC
>MU225776.1:1927122-1955397 GCA_018584345.1 Thuja plicata | reverse complement strand
TCACCATCATCAGGGTATATGGGTGTATTCATCCACCCCATTTATTGCCTTATCATGTGCCTGTGAGAGTAGCTGCTATGGAATTCATTTGGCAGCTGATGCTAACAGATAATGAGCACTTTGCACCACACAAAAAGGGGACTATAACCCCTAGGCAATTTAAAATTTCTAACTTTACAATCGACAAGAATGCCATAGATGAAGTGGGTCAGTGGTTGGAGAAGTACAGAATGGGGGAAGCCCCTTATAGGTACATTAACCCAGAGGGCTTCATGGAAGGGGTTAGGAAATTGTATACTCCTACCATCCCTAATACCAATGTTCATTATGAATGCATAGAAGAAGATTCAACAAGAAACATCTTGGATGAAGATGACATTCATATGAGAAGACTAAGAATCCAGGAGTTGTTGAAGCTGGAGAGACAAATAAAAAGAAATGGGTTGTCTTTTGGGGGTTTTTACCTTGATCTCCCATATTTTGATAGGATTAAGGGCATGATAGACAATTACTATGTGCTTGAAGAGCAATTGGATACAGTCCTAGACAAGAAAGGTGCTCAGTCACCTGAACACTCAGAATCAGAATATGAGAGTGGTGGTGACAGTGATTATGCACGTCCTCCCATGTCTCCTCCACCACAACAAGCCTCAGAGCAAGAAATGGCTGAGATCCCACAGTTGCAGGGAGCAGAATGACATATTATAGATCTAACAGTTGCTACATAACCGGATGATGTAGAAGAACCTGCTGCAAAGAGGCAGAAATTAGAGTTAGGACAACCTTCAGTGGAGGGCCAAAGTAAGAAAAAGGATAAGGCTAAGGCCTTAGTACCTAGCACTAGGTTATATGATCATAACCTGAGAAAAGCAATTACGGAAGGAAAGAAGCAACGGCTTGACCCAGAAGATGAGGTTGAAATACCACTCAGGACCTATGTTGATGAAAGATTGCTTCATCAGCAAAAATTCCTAGATGATGACAGCTTTGTAAAAAAAAAGGAGTTTAAAGACTTCCTGAGATGGCACAAAATAGAGCAAATAAGGTCCCAATTAACTGTGGATGGAAAAGAAACAATTACCAATGAAGCCCTAGTGGCCTTACAAAATTATGATCCTGAGAATGAGGATATCTCGCCTGAGGATGCCAGGAAGATGGTGCTAGGAAGTGGGATATTGTTGGCTGAAGGATGGGATTTAGCATCTGAATTCATTATAGATCAAATCAGAAAGCAGCCAGACCTTAAAATGGTTAGTGAGGTCCAGGTAGGAGAAATGATAAAAGGATTTGGGTGTAACCCAAAGTCTCAGGCCTTTGCAATGTGGAGCTTAAGCCCAAAAGACCAGAAGCCCCAATTAGTGAATATTCAAGAAAATATGGTGGTGAATCAAATGGTGTGGTCTGTACAAAATACAAGGGACTTAGAAATCTCCCAAATTATGACACACTGGGCTCAACTCAATGAGGACAAGACAAAACAATTGTCTAAAAGGTATACTACTCTGTTGGAAGAAACAAGTGCACTGTCTAAGGACAGAGACATGTGCCACATAAAACTATACCAGAGGGATAAGTTGATCAAGACATTGACAGATGAATTGAAGGCAAAGCCTGAGGTAGTATATGTGCCTGCACAACCACCACCAATGCAGATTGAAGATAAGCCTAAGTCAGAAGAGGCTGTGGAACAAAAGGTGGATGAAGAACAAGGAAATGCAATAGCTTTGAAAGCATTGAAAGGCATACTGCAACATAGAATTGAGATTCTAAAAGAAAAAACTGATGTTGTAGTCAATACATACAACAAATTGCCAGTATTGCATACTGAGGTAATGGGGTACCTTGCAATTCTAAACCCTTACTTCACAAAGTGGTCTGCTAGGGAAAATTTATTTGAGAAATTATCATCTCTACAAGCCATAAGACCAGATTTTCCCCCCATAGTCACTGAAGTTGAGGATGAGATCAAAAGAGTAAACATTGCTCTCTCATTCTTCAAAGGAAAATTGAATCAGATAGAGGCTAAATTGAGTCTCTTTTCAAGTGATTTCAATAGGTTTATTCCTTCCTTAAAAGGAGAGGATGACCAAGTAAAGGCTATAGATGCCTGGAAGAGTGAGTTTGACACTAAGATGCCTAGTGAAGAGGCCTTTCTTTTAGGAACAGAGGTTGATATAGAGGGATTCAATAAGATATTGGATGAAGCCTTTAAAGCAGAGACTGATATCAACAAGTTCCTACTTGATGTCGAGAACATCACCGATGTAAGATGGGATAGGAAAAAGGTGCAGGTACAGAGTACTCAGGACTTCAAGTGGCCATCAGACGATGAAGTAAAGGCTTGGGAAGTCATGACTACACCAAAGAAAAAGAAGCCTGTAGTTGAAGAATAAATTTTGGACGATGAGTAAGGTGAACACTTGGCGCTGCACTGTTCAGAGACAAGAAGGATAGTTATTACAAAAGGAGATTGTAGGTGAGTAGGCAAGCACAACTATCTGAACTCAACATTACTACTACCAGCTACCATTGACAAATCTGATTGCAGTCGCCAGATCGGGAGAAGAATAAGAAATATCTATTTATACCTTTTTTGACTCAGTCCTTTCACCGCTTCTTCTCTCTCTTTCTTTTGTCTCTCTTGTAACTTTAGGGTTAGGTTTTCTAGGACCATCCGAAGCTTGTTGCATCCTTAAGGGATTCCAAGATGGTCAAAAACCGATATATAGCATAAGAGTTGTAATTGTTACGGGTCTTTTTTGTTGGAACATTTTTGAAAGGAGATAATATATTACAGAGTTTAGATATTCTTAACTTCTATCTATCCTTTGAAGTTTTGTAATCTTTCATGTATGGAAAGCTGGATCATATAAATAATATACAGTGTAATTTTACTCTCCTCCATTGCTGTCTCTTTATTCTTTGTATGTGCTCTTCTATGTTAAGTTTACAAGGTATTCTGAAACATTCTAGTTATTAGGTAACCATTTGATTACTTGCAAGTTTCTTTTAAGGAAAGAACTAAGTTTTGTAAGTAGTTTCAAGGAGCATACTGCTTTGTTTAAGGATTTGATACAATAGTTTTGAGGTGACAGAGTAATTTGTAAGGCAAATTATCTTAATTGCATGTGAGTTGTAAGGTAGTTTACTGTATTTTGTTTCTATGAGATCTTAGCTTATTTCAACTCTATAGCCCAAAGGATAGGCACTGGTTCATAAAGTAGTCTGATAATCTATCTGTGTCTAAGTTATTCCAATATATCAAAACCAAATCAATCAAAATACTTTGTTACTAAGAACAGATAAACTAAACTCATAAGGACCTCTATTAGTAGGACACTGTCCATATTATTGATTCCTTGGAGAGTGAATCAATTAGGTTATCCCTCCTACAATAAAATGAAGAAGGATGAGAATCCTTGTATCACTGGTTCTTGTTATGCTTACAGCCATGGTTTGTATGGTTATATCTTGCATCTGGTTATGCTTGGTTATTTGCAAGGTAATTTATAAGTTGATTTAACAAAGATACATAGCAAACCAGTGTCCACATCAACAAATAATGTGTAAACAGAAATCTTAAAAGGTAAAACCTATCTGAGTATATGTGGAGCTCAAAAACGAAGAAGGACCTTATCCAGTCCTTAGCAATTAGGCTTTTCTTGTCTCTGAATCAGTATTAGAAGGCATAGTGTTCAAGTAGTTATTTCAAGCACTGTGGTTCATACAATAAAAATCCCTAACAGACCATATATTGAATAATAGTATCCTAGGAAATAGATGGATTAGATACATCATAATTTGGATAATAGAGTTGGTAGAAGTACAAGAGGTAAACAGTTTATGGAGTATCTTGTCAAATTGAAGGATAGACACGTAGAATATTCTTAATGGATTTCTTAGGCTAAGGTTGAGGATTTTGGTTTTTCTTTGGTCCCATCAAAGTGAGAGGCTCACTTTTGAAATAACCTTAGGTGTCTAATGCAAGAGCATCTTGGGATCTTGGCAATGTTGCATCACGCAAAAATATTTTTTTCCCTGTTTGATCAGTCTTGGTGTTTTCTTCTGTGATCATTTTGTGCATATTGTGGGCATCTAAAATCCTTACAACATGCTATAGGAATCATGTTGAACACTTCCCTATCTTCACACTTCATTTGGTTGCTTCTCATGTGAGATCTTGTATATTCTTAGCGAGATTGTCTTGTTCTTCATGTTTTCGGCCAATCCTTGGGTTTTCTGATATTTTCATGGATTTCTCGATCGATGAAGCTTAATGACACATTTATTGATATATTACATTTGTGGCTGACCTGATTGAGGGATCAAAATTCTTATTTATTTCATTGGAAGTAGATTCTGATGATTTAGGTCCTAACCTATATTTTGTAATATGTTTTTTCTATTCTTAGGAAATATGATCTTTCTAGGGTGACATGTTGCTTGTGAAGGCTTTATAAGATTATGCATTCATTCCTAATAGAGAATATTTTATAATATTACATGGAGATAGTTGTATTTAAGGATTTTGTAAGGGTTACTAATTGTAATTAGGCTTGTACGACTGATATGTAATACTGGATGTTGCAGATCCAATGTATACGATTTCCAGATAATAAAAGAAGGTTGAGCTCACATTTATCGATGCTTTTTCTTATTCCTTCCATTGTGTAACTCATGTTGCAAGGATCAAATAGATCTCTTTGAGTTCCCTCCATCCTTGAGTGTATTATGAGGTCAAGCCAATGAAGCATTTCCCGAGATAATGAAATTGCAATGTTTCTTTATGAGGAAACCTTTAACTGGTATGGGTTTCCAAGGGATATTGTGACTAATGAAGGTGAAGAATTCACTTCAAATTTGATTGTAGCCCTAGTCAATGAGTAGAATATAAGGCATATAAAATCCATTCCTTATCATCCATGGGAAAATGGGCAAGCTAAAATTAAAAACAAAGAGATTGAGTTCATATTAACCAAGATAGTGGTAGTCCATAGGAAGGATTAGGAAAATAGATGTCCTGAAGTAGTCTGGGCCTATAGGACAACATGGAAAACAATAACTAGATTTATCCCATTTGAGATGTTATATGGAAAATCAGCTATGATACCTGCTGAATTTGACCACAAGACACTTAAGAGAACACTACAACTAGATATGAATCTCTCTGTGGCTCATAAAGAAAGGATCCTGCAGTTGGATGAACTCATGAAATTTTCCCTACAACAACTAGAAATAGTGCAAAATCAATGCATAAAATGGCATGATAAGTACGTTAAAGACAATAAATTCTAGGCTAGTAATTGGGCACTTTTCTGTGATTCCAGGTACAAATACAATATGCTCAAATTGCAAACTCGTTGGTTAGGTCCATATGAGATTACAAAAGTCTTTCAAAATTGTATTGTGTAGCTTTCCACCATTGATCCTGTCAAATTTAAATTACTAGTCAATGCTCATAGTTTGTGGTTATATCATAAGTCAGCTACAAAAGAGGAGTTCCTTTGGTAGTTTGTAGATCATAACAAGTATGAACTTTCTACAAAAAAATAGGGGGACTCTGTAATGTCCCCATTTTCAGTAAGTCATTGAATTAATGGTGCTAGGTCATTATTGTGATCCTTGTGGTATGGTGAGGTGTTTAGAGGATCATTGGTATGAACTTACTATTTATAGTAATTCAATGGATAGTTCCGATGAGCTCAGGTGAGTTAGAGGAGTTGAATGATGCTCTTGATTTTAATTTATGGCTTTCAGTTTGGGCTCAGATAATCTTGGAGAGTACGGCTATTTTTAGTAAGTCACCCCATTAGGTTCATTCATCATATTTCATCATCAGGATCACTCTTGTGAAAATACATTTTGATTTAGATGCTTCTTCATTTGTTTTTGCAAGACGAGTAGTTTATTATTATTATTTAATTAAATTTGCTAAGGTTGCAATTTTTCCTGGTATTATATGTTGGATACCTTAGTGTTATATCTCATTGGAACTGGGATGAAAATTTTTAAATCTTGCACACAAGAAATAGGGACCTTGTGTGTCATAATTTCATGATATTGGTGAAAAGTTCATTTTTCAAGCCAAATGAGTTAATAAATTATATTATTCAATATGTTCCTAAGTATAAAAATTGTGTGAGAGAAGACACTTTTTAATTATAAAAGCAATGCTTTGTGAAAGGAAAATCAGCTATTGAATATTTTATAATTTTTCTTCTTGAGCCTTGGGCTAGGCTTTCTGAGTTCTTCACTGCTGCAATTGTGCTGAGGTAAACAATTTCAAGATCTCTCTACTCTATTTATGTGGATAAGGAGAGAGTTGGATTTATTCTAGAGATTATTATTTGTGGAAGATTACTGATAATTAATTGGCACACAAAGAGTGCAATTAATTCTGAAATTGGTTTTCACATTGAACTGGGGCTTGCATTAAGAGGTCGATCCGATTGGAGCTTGCTGGAGATTGAACTAGAGATTTATTATTTTGTTTATGGACTGAGATCTTAATGTATTGGAGCTGAATATTTTTTGGCACTTGTGGAGTTTGGTCTACTACAAACATTTCAAGGTTTTGGAGGTTATATGTTGGCTGAGAATGAATCATTCTCATAATTTCTATGCACTTTGAATCAATGTTCCATTTTGGTTAATTGTGCTTGTATGGTTCAGCGTCAGGAAGTGGAAGTATTTTGTTTGGCTTTGACTAGTTTACAGTCCTTTCCTTAGCATGATTTTTCTTTTCTTTTTGATGTTGGTTTATGGAGTGCTAATTTACTAGCATCCATGTAGAGAGATAATATGGTGGAATTTTTGAAATCTTATGGTAGTCGCTTGGCTACAAGGTTGGACTTATTTATATCATTGTCATGATGTATCTGTTTGATAAAATCCATATTTAGTTTGAAAAATCCATAGGCTGGAGTTAGATGCTATTTATTTTTCCTATGAAATTGTATTGGCTATTATTCATATTGAAACGTTGGATTAGATTCATCTTGGATGCTTGTTTTCATACTTATTTTGGAATTACAAAGAAGAATTATATAATTGTTCCTGAAAAAAATATCAAATCTCTTTATTTTTAGAATTAGAAAAGTTGTTCATATTTGGTTATCTAGAAGGAGCTAGTCAGGCCCATTACAGTGGTATCAGAGCAATTTTCTTGTAATCCTGTGGGGATTGTAAAAATTGTGTGAGTGATCAACACTCTTTTTTCCAGTATGGACAGGTGATAGAAGTAACCCCAAGGTGTGCTTCACAATACACTAGACAAGACCTTTCTTGTCCTAGTCCACTTTAGGATCCTAACTCTACTTTAAGACCTCACAATTCTATAGACACTAAGCCTATGACTACTCCTAACTCTTCCCTAAGATTTACAACTATTATGTTTCACCTTGAAGGACATCCATCACTAGTTTTGTCTCAATGCTTCTTCTGGGCCTTGAAGAATTCCAATGCTAAAATCTTCATACCAAATCCACACATGCTATAGGGGCCTTTTAAATCCTTTTTATGATCTTTCTAAATCCATACAATTCAAATCCCATACGTCTTCAATCCCTACTTGGTCAAGTTTCAAAATTGTACCCAAATGGTCCTATTAGGCCTAAAGCACCAATTAGCCCTATCTAGAGGATTTTTCAAGATTTTCTCTGAAAACTTCCACAAAAACCCTAAATAAAATCTAGGATCCTGATACCCTTTTGGGAAACCTAAATTATTTCTAAGGTCTAGATTTCACAACCTATCTGTACACCTTTGTCATAAAATGTAGGGCTATTAGGCCTATTTTGGCTCCTTACAAACACTTCTCTAATTTCTATGCAAAAATCAATCCAAATTGATTGTTTGGGTTCCAAATTTAACACTATGGGTCTATGAGACTCTAATGACACTAATCCCACACTTGGTTCATTACTCCCATACACACTCTTTTCTCTGTACACTTGTTTTACCCTGCCATACCACTAACTAGACTGTCCTAGCTCGCCTACGACATGGTTTTAAAAATAGTGGTTTGACTCTTCAAGACCTATACTTGCATATATACACTATAAATAGGCTCCCCTAAAACATTCATCTACCCTTAGGAGATTCCCACTATTAGATTTCATGGGGGAGCCATGGAAAAACAACCTATCCTAAACTGAACTAGCAGACTTACTAAATCCTAATCAATTTATTGCTGTTACTAAACTAACTCTAAAGTGATTTATTAATGAACCAAAAAGTCTTGTATGTACCTGCTCAACACAAATCTATCATTACATCGATCAATTCAATTCATCCAAATTCTCTATAACTCAAAATGCTCGAATATTTCTAAGAACACAGAATTGTAGAGCTTCTTGCTATTCAAAACCTTTCTTACAGTCACTTCTACCTCAAGAAATGAGTCACATACATCCTTAATATTATTCTTCCCTTTTTCTAGGCTTTTTCCATTAATTTCCCACTCCTACAATGAGGGGAATCCAAAGTTGTCGAGTTGCATGCAACATTTGCAAAAACTTGCAAATGTTGTCATGACAACTTTTGATCATCTTTTAGCATATTTTCATTTATGCTTCCCTCCTATCTTTTAGGGCCTCTAACCCATATGGTTTGATGAACCAATCTCATAAAGTCCTAGAAAATCATCTTTCCTACTATGCTAAGGTCTAGGACATATTTAGACCATATTTCCCATTTAGACCAAAATTAAGCAATAAAGTAACCTAACTATACTAGGTTGGTTTAGACACTAACTATCTATCCACCTAGTAAAACACCTTGCAAGACCTTATAAGGTCCAAAATAAACACACAAACTGACTTGGCCAAGGTCAGTTACAAGCCAAAACATCTAGGGTTTAGTAGGTGGCCTAGGTGCTCCTACACCATCCTCCCTAAGTGAAAGTTTTCAATACCATCCTTGGATTGAGTAAGTCACGATCAATGCCCAAATTTTTGAATTATGACTCCTTTATCCATGTTTCATCTCCATCCAATTTTCCTTTCCACTTCACTAATTTCTCTTTGTAATACTTCTTCCTAATTTTCTTGTAAATTCTGGATTCTAGTATGCAGTCTACTTTCTTGACTGGTGTAGATGGAAAATGGAGTTCTTCTACCTCTTGGATGACCTCAGTCAGAATCTGATCTAGATCAGGGATTGGTCCCTTATATAGAACCAATTAAATTTTGCAAGGTTAAGGACAAAAGATAAGCCATTGTTCTCTGGTAACTCCACCTTGTAAGCATTTTTTCCATACTTGGCCAGTATAGTGCAAGGGCCAGTTCTTCTCATCTACAACTTGTGTAGGATTCCTTTCTGTAGTCTAGCCTTGTTAATATGTACCATCACTAGATCTCCAACCTTGAATTGAACATCCCTTTTTCCTTCATAAACTTTACTCTTGATCTTCTCAATGTTGTCAATCAATGTCTTCCTCATTGTGTCATGAACTTCTTGCATAGCATATGCAAAGTCCTCATCATATCCACTGCCTTTCACTCCATCATTCAGTTCTCTGAGATCATAAATTCCTCTAGGATGTAGACCATGTACATTTTCAAAAGGACTCTTACCATTAGTCTTGTTCATAGTGTCATTGTAAGCATATTCAGCTTGACCTATGAGTTGGTCCCATGTCTGACCATACTCCTTTGTTAATCATCTTAGGAGATTGCCAAGGATCCTATTAACTACCTCCATTTGACCATTAGTCTTAGGATGGTATGCACATCCAAAGGATAAGTTGGTGCCCAAATTTTGCCACAGGGTCTTCCAAAAGTGACTCATAAACTTGGTGTCTCTATCTGACACAATGCTCAAAGGAAATCCATGTATTCTTACAACCTCTTTAAAGTAAATAAAATCTATTTGATTGGCATCATTGGTTGTCTTGCATGGCACAAAGTGAGAAATTTTTCTAAACCTATCGACTATCACATAAACACTATCCATTCTTTGTCTTGACTTGGGAAAACAAACCACAAAGTCAATGCTAAAACATTCCCATGGTCTAGTTGGGATAGGGAGTGGTTGGTATAGGCCAGCATTAGTGGATGTTCCCTTGGCCTTCTGACACACAATGCAACTCTCAACACATTTCCTAATATCCACATTCATCTTTGGCCAAAAGTAAAATCTATGAACAATTTTGTGTGTCTTATTGACCCCAAAATGACCACTTAGTGCACCATTATGTTTCTCCTAAATCAAATTCTCCCTTATAGACCCTCTAGGGACACATAGTTGACTTCCTTTAAATAGGAGATTACTTTGCAAAGTATATTCAGAATATTTTCTATGAAAATGGTTATGATATTCTCAACATAAGTTATAAATGTCTGCAAAGTCTTCATCATCACCATATATATCTTTGAAGTTGTCTATTCCCATGCTCTACAGTTGGATCTCTTGGACAGTAAGGGATCTTCTACTCAAGGCATCTGCAACCTTTTTCTTCAATCCCTTCTTGTGTTTGATATTGAATGTGTATGCTTTCAGGTATTCAACCCACTTCATATGCTTATGACTCAATTTGTTTTTTGAGTTCAAGAAGCTCAAAGCTTGATTGTCTGAATAGACTATGAACTCCTTTGGAAGCAAGTAATTTCTCCATTTTATCAGTGACTGGACTAGAGCATACATCTCTAGGTCATAAGAATAATATTTCTTATTAGCTTCACTTAACTTCTCCAAATGGAAAGCCACTGGTCTTCCATCCTGGATTAAGGAAGCTCTAATTGCCACATTGTTGGCATCACACTCCATTGTAAACAATTTTTCAAAACTTGGCAAGACCAAATTTGGTTGGGTTGCAATCTTCTTTTTTAGTAGCTCAAAACCATGGTTATCTATTTCATTCCAAATAAACTTGGTCTTTATGCCTCCTTTAATAGAGTCCAACATAGGAGCACAAAATGCACTAAATTGCTTAATAAAATTTCTATAGTATTGTTCTAGGCCATGAAAGCTTCTTACCTCAGTGCTTATTCTTGGAGTAGGCCATTTGATGATGGCCTCCAATTTTCTAGGATCCATCTTTAGGTTTCCATGAGATAGCACAAAAAAAAGTTACACCAACTTTGTCTTTATGAACTCACACTTTTCTAAGTTGATCATCAACTTCTCATCCTACAGCTTCTTAAAAACTAGTTCAAGGTGTTCTTCCCTTATCTTACTATAGATGAGTATATCATCTACGTAAACCACTAGAAACATTCCATTGTACTCTTTAAGTACCTCATTCATCAACCTCATGAATGTTGATGGGGCATTTGATAGTCCAAATGGCATGACAAGCCACACATATAGTCCTTCTATAGTCTTGAAGGTTTTTTTCCACTCATCCCCTTCATTTACTCTAATTTGATGATAGCCACTCTTTAGGTCTATCTTTGTAAATTACCTTGCTCCTTCTAGATAGTACATTAGGTCTTCTATCCTAGGGATAGGGAGCCTATACCTAATGGTGATCCTATTGATTTCTCTAGAGTCTATATATAACCTCCAAGTTCCTCCCTTTTTAGGTGCTAGGACTGTGGGCAGGACACAAGGGCTAATGCTCTTTCTTATAAGGCCTTCTTCTAAGAGCTCTTGGATTTGTCTAGTAATCTCTTCATTCTGTTGGGGAATCATTTTATAGGCTGCCTAATTGGGTAGGGTAGCTCCTGATATTAGGTCTATCTAATGGTTTATAGACCTCTTAGGGGGTAGGGTTGATGGTTGTCCATCACTCACTATTAACTTCATACTTTACTAACATCTCTTGGACTTATTTTGGAAGCTCTATCCTCTTCTTTATTTTGTCTACAACTTCCTTTGGCTTTAACACCAGTGTAAATCCAACTCCTTCTCCTTCGTCTAAGTTTTCTAAGAACTCTTTTTCACTCACCATGAGAACATTGGGACCAGTAGACTTCAATTCTACATCCTCCAATAGTGACTGGATTTTGTATGTCACATTGTCTTTCTTGAAGGAGTATGAATTTTTCACTCCATCATGAATGGCTCTCCTATCAAGTTTCCATGTTCTACCTAGGAGCAAGTTACGTGTATCAATAAGTAAGACATTACATAAAACTTTATCCTTGTATCTCCCAATTGAGAATTCTACCCAAGCTTGCTCATTAACTAGGACATGTTGTCCTTTGTTTAGCCAAGTGACCTTATAGGGACTGGTGTGGGGTATCCTTGTCATTTTCAACTTGCTGTAAACCTCCTCTGACACTATTTTGTCAGTAGAACCTGATTCTATGATGACTCTACACACTTTTGCCATCATCTTACACTTTACTCTGAACAATGGATCTCCTTTTACTAAGTTCTTCCTTCACTGGCTCTTTGATTAGATTTCTTCTCATCATGACATTCTCTCCCTCTAATTGTAATGGCACCTTAGGGTTCTTATTTCCACTTATCTCCTCATGAATATAGTTCACTCTTCTTTCACCACCTTGAGAGGTACTTCTCTTCTTTGGACACCTATATGTCAGATGTCCTAATTGATTACAGTGATAGCACTTCATATTGGCAAAGTAGTTTCCTCTTCCTTGACTAATGCCTCTTCCACTATTGTTAGAGTTCCTTCCTTTACTTGAACTCCCTCTATTGAATTTTACTTCATGTTGTTTAGTGAGACTAGTGTTTGCTTGATCTTTAGATTTAGAGTTTCTTCCGTCATAACCACTTATTTTTCCTCTAGTGTCTCTTCCTCTACCCCTTTCTTTTGAAGTGTTTGAATCTTGTTTCTTCTTCAAATTGTCTTCCACCATGATAACAATTTGGTGGCATTTTTGAACTGTGTCTGGAGACAAAAGACTCATCTCATCTTTAATGGTCCATTTAAGTCCATTAAGGTACCTTGCTACCTTCACTTTCTCATCATCTTGTACTCTTGACCTCATACAAAGTCTTTGAAACTCTTTAGTGTATGAGTTGATATCTAGGTCCTTTTTCCTTAGACCTTGTCTTCTCTTGTACAACTGGATTTCATAATCCTCAGGGATGTAAGAATCTTTTAGTCTTGCTACCATAGCCTTCCATGAAGCAATGGGCCTTTTTCTTTCCTTCTGTCTCTCATCTTGGATGTATTTCCACCAAGTGAGAGAAGACCCTCTCAATCTAGGTTTTTCAAGCTTTACCTTTTGAGCCTCTATGATTCCATCACACTCATAATGGTTCTCTAGTCCCTCTATCCAATCAAGGACTACCTCTGGTTCCATTTTTACACTGAAAATGGGAACTCCTTCCAATGCTTATCCACTCATAGCCTTTAGGGATTTTAGGAATGGTTCTTTATTTAGGACAGGGTTAGCTTCAGGGACTTCATCTTCAATGGAAATCTCTTTGCCTTTCCCTTCCATTATGTCCTTAACTTCATCTTCTTTCACATCAACTTCATCCACTTTTTTCTCCAATTGAGCCAGCCTATCTCAGAGTAATCTATTATCCTCATTTTGTTCATCTAACTTCTTTGATAATTCAGCATTAGTCACCATTTTTTACTCTCCAATGGACTCCTCTGGTAGTAAAATTAACCCCAAGCCTGATCAAAAGAGGCTCTGATACCACTCTAATATAAGTAACCCCAAGCTGTGCTTCACAATACACTAGACAAGACCTTACTTGTCCTAGTGCACTTTAGGATCCTAAATCCACTTTAGGACCCCACAAGTCTATATAAACTGATCCTATGACTACTCCTAACTCTTCCCTAAGAGTTACAACTATTTTTTTTCACCTTGAAGGACATCCATCACTAGTTTGGTCTCAATGCTTCTTCTTGGCCTTGAAGAATTTTAATGCTAAAATCTTCATACCAACTCCACACATGCTAAAAGGGCCTTTTACATCCTTTGTATGATCATTATACATCCATACAATTCAAATCACATAGATCTTCAATCCCTACTCGGTCTAGTTTCAAAATTGCACCCAAATTGTCCTATTAGGCCTAAAACACCAATTAGCCCTATCCAGAGGGTTTTTCAATATTTTCTCTAAAAAATTCCACACAACCCCTAAAAAAATCTAGGATCCTAATATAATTTTGGGAAACCTAAAATATTTCTAAGGTCTAGATTTCCCAACCTGTTCGTACACCTCTGTCCTGAAATGTAGGGCTATTAGGCCTATTTTGGCTCGTCACAAGCACTTCTCTGATTTCTATGTAAAAATCAATCAAAATGGATTGGGTGGGTTATGAAATTGACACTATGGGTCTATGTGTTTTTTATGACATTGTTCCTACACTTGCTTCATTACTCCCATATACACCCTTGTCTCTGCACACTTGGTTTCCCCTGCCATACCACTAACTGGACTGTCCTAGCTCACCTAGGGCATGGATTTAAAAATAGTAGTTTAAATATTTAGGACCTCTACTTGCATATATACATTTTATATAGGCTCCCCTAAAACATTCATCTACCCTTTGGAGATTCCCACAGTTAGATTTCATGGGGGAGCCATGGAAACACAACCTATCCTAAACTGAACCAGCAGACTCCCTAAATCCTAATCAATTTATTACTATTACTAAACAAACTCTAACATGATTTCTTAATGAACAAAAAATTCTTGTATCTACCCAATCAACAAAAATATATCATTACATTGATCAATTTAATCCATCCAAATGTTATATAACTCAAAATTCTCGAATATTGCTAACAACACAGAATTGCAGAGCTTCTTGCTATTCAAAAACTTTCTTACAGTCACTTCTACCTCAGGAAATGAGTCACATACATCCTTAAGATTCTTCTTCCATGTTTCTAGGATTTTTCCATTAATTTCCCACTCTTACAATGAGGGGAATCCAAAGTTTTTAAGTTGCATGCAACATTTACAAAAAGTTGCAAATGTTGTCATGACAACTTTTGAGCAACTTTTAGCATCTTTGCATTTATGCTTCCCTCCTATAATTTAGGGCCTCTAACCCATATGGTTCAATGAACCAAACTCATAAAATCCTAGAAAATAATATTTCCTACTATGCTAAGGTCTAGGACATATTTCCCATTTAGACCAAAATTAAGCAATAAAGTAACCTAACTATACTAGGTTGGATTAGACACTAACTATCTATCCACCTAGTAACACACCTTGAAAGACCTTCTAAGGTCCAAAATAAACATGCACACTAACTTGGAAAAGGTCAATTACCATCCAAAACATCTAGGGTTTAGTAGGTGTCCTAGGTGCTCCTGTACCAAAGATATAGCAGTAGACAAAGGAGACCATTAGACAGTTTGTCTGAATTCAAAAAGAAAATTGATTCCTTGGTTAGAAAGTTAGATCATAGTCGGGATATCCAGAACATGATTTGTGATTAGTTGTCATGTTCGGATACCATTGACAAGGAAACTAGATACATGGTTTCCTTCTTAGGAAGATCTTCTTCTCGCAGGATGCAGGATACGAGACAGGCTGACATGGTGAGGGAGGTCAAGAGAAATCTGTGGAATAATTTCACAGCTGCACTTGGAACTAGCACATCAGTGTTAGGGATTAGTGCCCCTCCATTTGAGTTACCCCACACTTTGATTGTAGGGTCATTACCTATCTCAGTGGATGAGCACATGAAAGTTATACAGGCCGGTAGTTGCATAGAGACTTAGGACTTAGTTGATGATCCAGTGATACCGCAAGAGTTGACACCTACAGCTGATTTATGTAGCACATCATATTGTATTATAGAGACAGACATCAAATTATGTTTAGATTTCCATGATGATAGTCTATGGTCAATGTTGAGGGAGTTTCTTATAGTGGGAGTGTTGTAGTGTTGGAGGATAGACATGGACTCATGCCAGTATGAATTAGACTCATTTGTTAGTAGGGAGTCAGAGGAGGTTCAGTTAAAATCACCAAAGGAGGTAGAGGCTTTGTTAGCATCTTCGTTTGCTACCAATACTTTCTATGTGACCCCTGAGGGTGACTCCATTAGTGGTGAGTCATGTCTATATCAAACCCTGGGAGAGGACTTTGAGTTGGTAGAGAGTACAGATGGGTCCCAAGATCTAGATTATTCAGTGGTTATAGAGGACTAGGCAGCTGAGAGTGTTGAGGAGGTAGATTCTGTAGCAGCTTCCTCAGGTACAGAGGAATTTTATGGAGATGTGTCACATGTTGTGTGTGCTAAATGTGGACCTCTACTTTAGTAGTGCACTTCAACATAGTCATTATTCATTGATTGCATATAGGAATGAATATGGATTAATTCATCTGGCATGTCTGAATGAGTTGTCATGTTTCCTTCTAGAAGGTAGGAGTATGAGCTTGCTCTTAGATCATTGCAAGCTCAGTGACTACTCACTAACCTAAATGAAGGATTTAATCCATACGCTAAAAGTTAAATTCTTTGATTAATCTAAATGAGTGTGCAAATTTGATGTTAACCCAAGCTAATTAAATTCAAATTTAAGCACCAATTGAAGTGTGATGGATTAATTTTAAAACACCAAATGGAAGTGTGCTCTATGATTAGATTTGCATGATTGCATAAAAGTAAACTAAATGCTAATCAAATTGAAAGATAAAATGATAAATGATTGAATGTATATTACAGCATAATAATGATAATAAAATTTTGGGATCCTCTATTAAGGAAAAGTGTTTCTCTTTTATAGAAATCTCTCTCGAATCGACGATTGAGATCAAACAAAAAGAGTGGATCATATTTGATTGAAGAAGGAAAATCCGTGTTCAAGTGATTTGATTGGTCGAGAGAGTCAGTTGACTGAACTGACTGATCAGTTATTTTGGAAACTTCCAAAATCAGTTTTTAGCTAACTAAAATGGTTCCAAAATGATAGATAGATGAGAATTAGTTAACTGGGTGGAACTAGATTGTTTCCAAAATGATAAATCAGTTAACTAGATTTGATGATGTCATATGTATTTTTAATAATTTAATTGATTTTGAATGTACATTTATGTTTTTATAATTAATTTAATTCCTTTTTTATTTGATTGACAATTTTGTAATTTTTATTTAATTAATATATCAGAATATAAATTAAATAGTTAACATAAGGTTTATTTGCCAATGTATTATGATTTCAGGAATTAATTAATTAATGAAGTATGATGATCGATTAGGACCTAGGGTTCAGGTCAGATCAGTTCAAATTCAATAATTGCATGTTTTATTTAGGACTTAGAATAATCAAGATTAGGGTTTTTCGATTAAATGTTGAGATTGGGGGTGTAGGGTTTAGATGACCATTTTTAGGTGATTACATTTTCCCCTCTTTGAATTAATGTACGATCAGCACATTGATTCAAAGACTTGTTAGCGAGAAGACCCATAATAGTTTTCTTTGAAGCGATGAAACTATTCTGTTGAAGAAGAAGACCGACTTCGAGCTTGATTGGATGATGCTCAATCAAAAGATATAACAGAATGATCAATAGTTGTTGTATGTTCATGGATGGGATGCTTCTATGGATGATGAGTATGGTAGTTGTTACTTGTCTCTCATAGAGATTCATGCCTTATGGGAGGTTGTCAGAATTTTGAGACACGACTTTTTCTGGTTGGTAGCCAACCGAGATCACCTAGTTGGGTGGGGAGGTATAGCATATGAGGCACTCTTGGATAGAGAGGATGAGGTGAGTGAGCTTACTTTGGAGCTCATGATGACTTCTAAGGTTTTAGAGAGCACTCATTTGGCTCTCTAGGAGTCACTAGTTTAGCTAGAAGAGGTGACTAAGGAATTGGAGCAACTTCAGTCTACACTAGCACAAGATCCAGTGTAGTTATATATTGTGGTGTTTGGTGATTTTATGATGTCCATAGTTTGGGTTGTTGGATGTGATGGTGTTGGTGATACATCCACCCTTGATTCTAGTGTTGGAGGTACAGGTTCACTTCCATCAGATACTTGTGTAGTTGATTTAGGCACTATAGTAGAGGGTTGTAGTGTGCCTAACTTTGGGGTGGATATTCCAGTTGGGATGGATAATCTAGTTAGTAGTATTTTGTCAGGTGATATAGTAAAAGATGTTGTAGGGAGTGTAGTGGACCTATCAGTGTTCAGTGTTTCTATTCATGATACTATTCCTTTGATTGCTCTGTAGGGAGGCATGGTATCACCCAATTTGGTTGTTAGTGATTGCATAGCCAGTGATGATAGGCATCTGGCTACGTCACAGTCACATGATAACCAGTTATGAATCTGAGGGGAGCATATGGATACTACCACCTATAAATTTTACTACACAGAGTCATTCTTGGATCACCTTCTTGAGAGTTCAAAATTTTGCGAGGGATCTTACCGAGCTTCTAAGGGTGTTCTCATCTGGGGTACTGGCATGATTCAACATTTGGTGAGAGAGATTGTAGGTACCTTGACTATGATTCTCCCTCACATAGATTTTGATGTTGGGTTTGTTGAGAGGGTCATCGAGGACCCTGTCCAACCAGTTGTGCAAAGTTTGAGATTAGAGACATCTTTGGGCTTGCGACTAGGGGATGATGATCCTATAATAGGGATTGAAGCATTTTATCATCAATGCACAGTGAGGAGTGCTCATTATTTTTCCTTTGACCCACATGTTGATGAGTTGGTGACATATAAATGTGGGTTGGCTCCTATTCTTTATCATCTTTTATGTGATGGGTTCACACCATCAGCAGTTGATGGGAGTTTTAGCTACAAGTCAGTAGCAGGTAACTTGCAGAGTTATGGTGACTGCAGAGATTATACGATGGGTGAATATCTAGGTCCTGGTATAGGATTGTTCAGGGGTATTGATCACTGTTGGGTAGATGGTCTACACACTCAATACATGCCAGTTCAGTGCGTAGGGGGAGTTTAGTGTGTACGATATCTGTGTCACCCATATATCTTGGGTTTTGATGGTCCTAAGATTTATTTCTCTTTGGATCTGAGAAGAGATAGATTCAGTATGAGAGTGTGGGTGAGTGGTTGTTATGGATCCTTTTACAGAGTCATCCTGTTTGTTTTTCAGTGGATGCTATAGGAGCCTATATTTTGCACCAGAGGCATGGCTTATAGTTTCCCATGGGAGCTAGGTGGATTTTCATGTTTCTTGTTCCAGTGATTGCTTTGGGACAAGAAATCTATGGGAGGGAGGACTGTAATGTCCCCATTTTTAGCAGGTCATTGAATTGATGGTGCCAGGTCAATGTTGTGATCCTTGTGGTCTTGTGAGGTGTTTAGAGGGTCATTGGTGTGAAATTACTATTTATAGTAAGTCAATGGATAGTTTATATTAGCTTAGATGAGTTAGATGAGTTTAATGATGCTCTTGGTTTTCATTTTTGGCTTCTAGTTTGGGCTCCAAGAAAAATGGTTTATTATTATTTAATTAAATTTGCTAAGGTTTCCATTTTTGTTGGTATTATATGTTGGATACCTTAGTATTATAGCTCTTTGGAACCAGGATGAAAATTTTTAAATATTGGGTACAAGAAATAGGGACCTTGCGTGTCATAATTTCATGATATTGGTGAAAAGGTCATTTTTGGAGCCAAATGAGTTAATAAATTATATTATTCAATATGTGCCTAAGTATAAAAAGTGTTTTAAGTAAAAATTATGTGAGAGAAGACACTTTTTAATTATAAAAGCAATGCTTTGTGAAAGGAAAATTAGCTATTGAAGGACAAGTGATGACATACAAGAGGAAGCCTCAAACCAGACAAACTTCAGAACCAAAAAGGAGAAAAAAGACTATCCAAAGAAAGGAAGATATAGAGGACACTGAAAAAGATGAGAAACATGTAAATAAAAAATTTCCTACCACAATTGATGAGGTTGTTGCATCAATCATCAGGTGAGGTTCAATATATGAGCCTAAGATTAGAAAATGGATAACTCTGAATCCTGGGGATTAGAACAAGATAGAAGAAGCCATCATCGAGACAATGTGTATTTTCAAATATATACCTATACAATTTGAAAATAATATGTCACAAGAACTTCTAGATAGTTTATCAGCAAGGTGAACATTTGCATTGAATTCTAAAAAATAAATAAGGGAAAGATCCCTAGTTTTTGTTAATCCACCCAAGTCCAAAATGGAAGAAATTGAAGAGATGATGAAGTCACATTCAAAGAAGTTCTCAACAAAATTGAGAGCCTACAAAGTATTATAGGGAAACCAGCTAATTGAGATTAACAAGGAAAGTGAGGATTCTTGGAGAAAAATACTTGATGTATCTAAAGAGGATACAAGCCCCGAGAGAGTATTAACACTCACTGAAAAGCCTCACAATGAAGAGAATCAGGCTACACTGAGACCTGAACACATTCTTATAAATGATATAGAGGATGTCACTTTAGTTGAATTTAATACAAAAGCAAGCAAAGAAATGGATGACATACCTCAGATCTTGTAGTCATTAGGAGACACAACGGATCTCACAATCCAATATGTGACAATCATAGATATCACCTAAGAGCCTGCCGATGAGGTAAAGGCAGATGAGGATATCACTAGTGCTACTAGGAAATTCAAGGAATAGGACACAACCAATGATGTTGGATAGGTAAATATACCAGGTAAAATTCCATTATTAATACAAGCTATCAATATGATCTTAGAAAAGGACAAATCACCTGACCTTAAGGCAAGCATACCTGATGATAAAGGTGAAGAGGAATAGAAAAACACAACTGATGAAAATAATATAGATGGAGAGAAGAAAGAAACAAATGAAGAATAGAAAGAAATAGATGGAGAGCTGAAAGATATAGGTGAAGGAGAAAAAGGTGATTCCACGCCCAAGGATACCGAAGGAGAAGTTGAAGATAAAGATAAGGTTGATATGGAGACATCTACACCCAACTGACAGGTGAATACTGAGAAATAGGATAAAGGCACAACCCCTCCAAATCCTTCATCTAGTACATAAGACCAAGCAAAGCAACTTTCTATGGTACTGCATACAGGTGCCTCCACCACACTTTCAAAGAAGAAGAAGAAAAAGAATAAGAACCTAGCTACATTGGATGAGTTAATTCAAATACCAGCCTGTGATTTGGGGAAATTGGATCTAGAATCACTCATAAAATATGCAAAACTTTGTAAAAGGAAAGATATCCAACATAAGCTTAAAAAGGAGACAAAGGACACACAGTTAATAGAGACAACCAAGGAAATACTTCTGTAGATTGTACCTGATACCGACATTGATCAAAATGCTTCTATACTTGATCAATTATCCATTCTTACAAAATCCATCACATCAAAGAATGTGGATGTAGAGAAGGCAATAGAAGAACATGCAGAGAAAAAAATCAATGCAAATTGATAGAGAAAATCAGCCAAGAAGTGGCCGAGAACAAGGTAAATCTATCTGAACTAGTCAATGAATTAGAACCAATCATTTTAGAAGCTATAACCTTAGTTCAAAATTTATGCACAATAGAGAAATTCACTAAGGAGAATAGTGAGAAGATTGCACAGATAGATGCAGATCTAAATGCTAGTGCACAAGGTCTTACAACCAATGACAATGCAATTAAGTTGCATTATGAAACAATTATGGAAGCTAAAAGGTTCAGACTTGAGATTTTAGAGGCAGAAAAAAAATTCAGAGATGAGGTAACTGAGCTTCAAGTACTTCTACCAAATCTTACATTACTACAACAACATACATGACATCAGCAAGACAATTGATTTCCACCCCGTAAATGTTTGTGATAGAAAGCATATATGATATGCATGCAAGGGTCACATTGGAGATCATGACCCTTGTACAGCTTAAGGAGAAGTGGGATAAAATTATGGAAGACATGCATAGCTCCCATTCCCATATCTTTGACAAGTTGTAAGTATTACACCTTTGTCATTATCAAAAAAGGGGGAAATAATATGTGACAAAGAGAGAAATTATAAAGGATGAATTGATAAGGTGAAAAGGGGGAAATATTATAAAGGCAAGTGTATATACATGTACATATAATATATCAGCATACACATAGGGGGAGTCATATTGACAAGGTAAAATACATGGTGTATATACTAAAAATTTTAGTTTTGCACATATCAATTTTTGATACTTATGTCAAAGGGATAGATTCATGACCATATTTTTTCCATTAGTATGCAAAGGAAACAATTTTTTGAACCGTTGGTACATGATCACCGAAGGACAAGTTTTTCAGTACAACCTGACATAATAGTCAAATGGAGGTTACCAAAAAATGTTAAGTACAAAGTAACCCAACGAAGGAACCTGATAAGACAGATCACTGTGTAAACTGACAACACAATTCACAAGAGGAACCCGACAGAAGTTTACAATGTAAAATAATAGAGCAGACAATTAAAGAGCCCAACATACAAGTTTACAGTGAACACTGAAAGGCAGGCTAAAGAGAAACCCAAGCACTAGTCTACCAAGAGACAGTTTTATTCTGAGAAATGTGGATCTGACTTACACTTAAGATAAAACACTTAAGTTTTACAGTTAGCTTTAAAGAATATCTTTAAAACCATTTCTTGAGGGACAAACAATGTAATTTTAATCATTTTAATCAGTCTAACAGATTGTAAACATGCAAACTAGGAGATCAAGGTCATGTTTTAAACCTTTAATCATACAATTATCATTGAAAAGCATGAAACTTATTTAGGTCAAATTCATTGTATAAATAGATGTGTAATCAATCAGAATAGATTGATGTGATGATGATTGTATCTGGGGAGAACATCTATGGATCAGAGATAGATTTTTATGAAAAAGGACAATAAAAGATGAAATAGGTTATCAAGAACTAGATTCAAGGCTATCGAGCAGAATAGAGGTATTGATAAATCACTATAGGTGATAAATATACATGTGAACTTTAATGGATCTTTACTCAGCAATTCTAGATTGCATATACTCGGGTCAATAAGTATATTTGACTACATTATAACAAGTGTAGAAAATAGAAGAAATCCTTTGAGAAGGTGGATTTAACAATCCTTTTGTAAACCTCTTAACCAAGTGCACACTAAACAGTGTTTCTAAATCTCTTAACAAAGTAGACCTTAACCAGACTAAACATGTTACTCCTAACAGGGTAAGATCATTAGAAGTGATCAAACTTGTAAGCCTTAACTGACCCCTTTCATTCTGCAGATAGTGAATTTTTTATGGGTTTCATCCCCACCATAGTTTTTACCTTCTAACATGAGTTTTCTGTGTTACCAAATCTTGTGTCATGTGTCAATAGATTTCATGAATGTTTCTATGAATGTTTATATGCAAATTATGTTTATGAATTGATATTCCCTGCATAAATATAGAATAACACATATGGTCAGTAATGCAAGCAATTGATTACATAAAGGATTAAGGCTAATTGACAAAATCTTTTAAGGGTACTGATTCACCCCTTCCCTCTCAGTACTCACCATTCCATTGTTTACAACACAAATATGCTTTGTCTTTTGGGTGTAGAAGATCTAATAGGATTTCTAAAACCCCTATTGTACCCTAGTATAGAAAAAAGGAGTAGAAAAGACTTATCGAAGGCTTCAGAGAGTAAGGAAAAATTTGTGCATATTGATGAGAGTGAGGAAAATGTTGAGGTCAAAGTTACTAAGAAAATAAATGGAAAGAACAACAAGAGAGAATCTAGAAAGATAAATAAATCTCTTGGAATCCAAAGAAGAAGAAAATCCTTATAAGATTATGAATAATTTTAAATATACATTAATTCATCATGGAAACCTATAGAAGTTTTATGAAGTGTGCTTAATGTTTCCCTCTTATAAAGAGGAAAGTATTAAAAAAGATTTTATTATGCATATGGCAGTGCATGACTTCACATTGGATGACATTATTAGAGAACTTACAAATAATCTTATAGAAGCATTAACTGAAAGTAGAGTATAAGTAGTTATTATTGAAGAGAAAATAAGAAAGAAGGCTTTTGATGAGTATATGTTGTCTAAAGAAGATATTGATGTTGTAATGATGAGTTTGTCTTAGGAGTTGAAGAAAAAGAAGAGGGTCAATATTACAATGAAGGAAACTTACGAAGGAACATAGCACATGTTGAAAGAAACTAAAGAAGTGGCTACTCAAATCATCAAGGATATTAGTAAAGGCTTTGATAATATTCCTCTAACAAAGATCTCATCCTCGAGGAATGATGGTAAGGATAATATAGTAGATTTGACTAATGTTGAAAAAATAGGCTCCTTGGAGGAAAAGAATGTACCAGATATATATGAACATAAGCATGAGGCTTATCCAAGTGATATTGATTACAGACATATTTTTCCATTAGTATGAAAGGAAAAATAGTTTTGAAACCGTCAGTAACACCAACACCGAAAGACATTTTAGTGCAACCCGACAAACAAGTTTAAGGGAACATGATGACACAATGCAACCAAAAAATGTTACAAGAGGTACCCGACAAGTGGAATAGTGTGCAACCTGACATAA
Organism: Thuja plicata; assembly: GCA_018584345.1. Classification (NCBI taxonomy): domain Eukaryota; kingdom Viridiplantae; phylum Streptophyta; class Pinopsida; order Cupressales; family Cupressaceae; genus Thuja; species Thuja plicata. The sequence goes on along the minus strand of MU225776.1, from coordinate 1,930,976 downwards.
TAGATGACAGAGGAACCCGACAGACTACAAAGAAACTCGAGCACCAATCTATGGAGAGATGGTTAGAATTATGAGAAATGTGGATCTAACTTCCACGTCAGATAAAATACTTGTGTTTAATATTTAGCTTTTTTATTATCTTTAAATCCATTTCTTGAGGGAAAAGCAATGTAATTATAATTGTTTTAATCAGTCTAACTGATTGAAAACATGCAAACTAGGAGATCAAGGTCAAGTTGTAAACCTTTGATCATAGAGTTATCATTGTAATACGTGAAACTCAATTTAGGTCAAACTCATTGTATAAATAGATATGTAATCAATCAAAATGTGTGTATGATGATGATTGTATCTGAGAAGCACATCTATAGATCAGACTGAGAGTTTTATGCAAAATAACAATAAAAGATGAAACAGGTTATCAAGAACCACATTCAAGGCTACAGAGCAGAACAAAGGTTTTGATCAATCACTCTAGGTGATAAATATAAATGTAATACTTATTGGATCTGTAATCAGCAATTCTAGATTGCATATACTCAGGTCAATGAATATTTTTTACTACATTCTAACAAGTGTAGAAAATTTAAGAAATCCTTGAGAAAAGTGGATTTAACAATCCTTTGTAAATCTCTTAACCGTGTGCACACTAGATAGTGTTGCTAAAGCCCTTAACAGAGTAGACTTTAACTAGTCCCTACATGATACTCCTAACAGGGTAGATCATCAAAAGTGATCAAAGTTGTAAGCCTTAATCGGCCCCTTCCATTTTGAAGATAGTGAAGCTTTGTGAATTTCATCCCCACCGCAATTTTTACCCTCTAATAGGGTTTTTCTACATTACGAAATCTTGTGTCATGTGTCAATATATTTCATGAATGTTTCTATGAATATTTACATGCAAATTGAGTTTAGGATTTGATATAACATAAGCAAAGATAGAATAAGGTATATAGTTGATAACACAATTAATTACTAAAAGGATTAAGGTTAAGTGAGAAAATCTTTAAGAGTACTGATTCACCCCTCCTCTCTCAGTACACACCGTTCCATTATTTCCAACAATTGGTATCAGAGCTAGATATCTTATTTGGAAAAGTTTAAAGACTTAAGATAAAATATCATACAATGGAAAGGTACAAGCTAGACAAGAGTATTAAGAATCATAAGTGAGAGATACAGATCTTCTATGAGTAATATAAAGAAGCCAAAATCTAGATGACACAACTACTAGATGAAAGAAAGGTAATGGCATCTTGCTGTAATGAAATAGACAATCATGAAGAAGAGATACCTGATATATTTGAGTCATCACAATCTACATCTAGCAAAGAATCAAACACATTTGAAGAAAGCATCACAAGTCAAAATGAAATCAATCAACATGTGGCTGGACAAGTGAAATCACTGCAAATCGGTCAAGAAACACAGATGGTAAGAATGATTGATTTCATGAACAATGCTAGACAAGCTGAACAAGAAATAATAATAGCTATTGATGACAGGAGGAAGATTACTGAAAAGCTACAAGAAAAAGAGTCATAAATACAAAGACTTACTGAACATCATCATGAGATCACCAATTAGATTATTCTTATGAGTCAGGAAGCAAACCGAATGAACATAGAACTGAATGGAAAGCTGGAAGCTATTGGTGAGCTAAGAGAAAAAAATGAAAGACTGAAGCATGAAGTGAGAATTCAGCAACAACACAGTGACATGATCAAGAGAACTAAAGAAAGCACCAAAAAGATTGATGAATTTTTGGATTGACAAAGAAGAGTCAACACCAATACCGGACTAGGGTATACCAAGAATGGAGAATCACCATACCAGGCCAATCTAAAGAATGTCTACACAAATCAAAGACCAAGAAATAAATCATGCAATCACTCTGGAAAACCAAACCACACATCAAATGTTTGCAGGAGAAAAATAAAAGATATTCCTAAATCTACACCTTCATTCATAGGAAATTGTTATAAATGTAACAATAAAGGACATAAAGAATATGAATTTAAATCCGAGGTGAAAGAACCAAAGAAGGAAACCTATATTTAAAAGTATTGTCCTACTTGAAAAATGCATGGGCAGACATCTCTTGAATGTAGGAAGAAGAAAAGGCAAGCATGGAAGCCTAAATAAAATGAAACTTCTTATCAACTGAAAAGACTCGGTAACTCATATATTTGGGATTACAATGCATGTGAAAGATTTGGACACATAGCTGCAAACTGCATGAGAAAATGGATGAGAAAGTCCAGGAGCTAGACTAACCTCAGAATGGCATGCTTACACTATCATAAAGTTGGTCATCTAAGAAAGGACCACAGAGACCGAGTAATAGAGACTAACACTTTTGCCAATGGAACTACCATTGATGATATCAGGAAGATGAGAAACAAAATGTGGATGAAAGCTACAAACAATGATGATGCTAGACCAAGCAAAACAATTGTTGACACCTTATCCAATGGATCTGGTAACATCACACTACAACATTTGGGTCAAATTTTGATGCCAATTCATGACGACACCACCATCTGTGTGTAGTTTTTGTAATTTTTTTCCAAGTTCCCCCAATGTTGTCGTAATAGCGATGGTACCATCATAATTGCAACACCCGCGTGATTATAAAAACAAAAAAGAAGAAAGGCTCATTTCTAATTTAGCGTGATCGCATACCATCGTACGCAAAGAGGGCCCTAACTATGGAAGATGATTGGAATCTTGGTATATGGAAGCCATGACTTGAGGTAGGCATTCAAGCTTTATCTTCTCATTAACTCAATTTCATTTTGATGGCATTTGTTGATTTAATGGTACAGTATGAATGTTAATATTGTAATTGTTTACATCTTTGCATTTGGATGCTTGATGACTCGTGAGCTTTGAGTGCTAGGGAATCATTTCAATTACCTTTAAGGCATTGTGTGAAGTGTTTGATCTCTCTTTATTTTTTTTTCTATTGATATTCACTATGTGGTACTCCCCGTTGATGGTCATTTCATGAGGAAATGTCTTGATGGCTTGCGGGCTGTAGGCTAGGGCATCATGCATTGTTTATTAGCTCACTATTTAATATTAGCATTGTTTACATCTTTACATATGGAATGCTTGATGACCCGCGAGCTTTGAGAGCCACGATATTGTTTCTATTGCCTTCAAGGCATTGTGTGAAGTGTTTGATCTCTCTTTATTTGTTTTGCTATTGATATTCACTATGTGGTACTCCCTGTTTATGATCATTTCATGAGGAAATGTCTTGATGGCTCACAGGTTGCAAGCTAGGGCATCATGCATTGTTAATGAGCTCACTGTTTAATATTGACATTCGTTTACATATTTGCATTTGGAATGCTTGATGACCCACAAGCTTTGAGAGCTAGGGAATCGTTGATATTACCTTAAAGGAATTGTGTGAAGTGTTTGATATCTCTTTATTTGTTTTGTTGTTGTCCTATTTAGTTAAACTACTAATTATTTATATCTACTCATAATTTTTTGCTCCCAAAAAAATACAGGATAATGTATACTTAGTGTTTATTAATATTATAAATTATATTTAATAATAAAATAAATATTTTCCTTATAAATTTAAGGGTGAATTATTTCTTGGTTGCTAATAGACTGAGGCACAAATTAGAAACATAAAGTATCAAAAAGAAACAATGCTAAGATTTATGTTCCCTAAAGTTTCAAATCAAGCTACCCCTGCATTGTCTGGACAATTTCTCCCACTATCCTTACTTTTTTCATAATCAAAATTAGATATGATTTTTAGACATCCATCAAATTATGCTTAAAACTAACATTTGATAATTAATATTTCCATATGTAGGAAAACAAAGATA
>MU225776.1:1840844-1924076 GCA_018584345.1 Thuja plicata | reverse complement strand
TAAATAATGCATAATGCCCTAGCTTGCAAACCATGAGCCATCAAGACATTTCCTCATGAAATGATCATAAACAGGGAGTACCACATAGTGAATATCAACAACAAAACAAATAAAGAGAGATCAAACACTACATGCTATGAAAATAGAATGGCAGTGGTGATTCAATGCATCTACAACCTCAATAGCATGGCAACATTGATCCAATAACAACAAATACGTTACAAATGGCAAGCTAGTCATGGTCTCAATGAAATAAATAGTGTATATATAAAATAATATATGGTGCACAACACCAGCAAGCATGGAATGAAAATAATAACATCATACATATATATGTATATGTATGTGTGTGTGTGTGTGTATACATGTATATGTATATAAAAAACAAAGCCCATAATAGGGTCACGTGGTGCTCAAATAGTGAGCTCAAACAATGCATGATGCCCTAGCTTGCAACCCGCGATCCATCAAGATATTTCCTTATGAAATGATCATAAACAGGGAGTACCACATAGTGAATATCAACAAAAAAACAAATAAAGAGAGATCAAACACTACATGTTGTCAAAATAGAATCGCAGTGGTGATTCAATGCATCTACAACCTAAACAGCATGGAAACATTGATCCAATAATAGTAAATACATTAAAAATGCCAAGCCAGTCACAGTCTCAATAAAATAAATAGTATATATATAAAACAATATATGGTGCACAACAACAACAAGCATGCAATGACAGCAATAACATCATACATATATATATATGTATATGTATATGTATATATGTATATGTATATGTATATATATGTATATGTATATGTATATATATGTATATGTACATGTATATGTATATGCATGTATATATATTTATGTATATATGTATATGTATATAATAGATGGAGCTCATAATAGGATCATGTGGTGCTCAAATAGTGAGCTCATAAACAATGCATGATGCCCTAGCTTGCAACCCATGAGCCATCAAGATATTTCCTCATGCAATGATCACAAACTGGGAGTACCACATAGTGAATATCAACAACAAAAGAAATAAAGAGAGATCAAACACTTCACACAATGCCTTGAAGGTAATAGCAACGATGCTCTAGCTATCAAAGCTCGCATCTCATCAAGCATTCCAAATGCAAAGTTGTAAACAATGCCAGTATTAAAAAATGAGCTCATAAACAATGCAGCACAATATTTGCACCTTAGTAAACACATGTTAACACAATATGTTGTTAACAAACTATGTTAACACCATGTATGTTAGCCTATTATGTTAACATGTGTTAGTAATTTGAAAAAAAAACATAATAGGCTAACATACATGTTGTTAACATATTTTGTTAACTAAGGTGCAAATATTGTGCTGCATAGACACGACCCTCAAAGCTCGTGGGTCATCAAGAATTTCAAATGCAAAGATGTAAACAATGTCATTATTAACATTCATATTGTGTCATTAAATCAACAAATGCCATCAAAATGAAATTGAGTTAATAAGAAGACAAAGCTTGAATGCCTACCTCAAGTCATGGCTTCCATATGAAGATCAAACGCTAAGGAACTATTCTATAATATTTCAAGGCATGAAATTTTATAACTATACATATATAAAATTTGAAGGCATGAAATTTGACCTTGATAATGTCCCCTCGATTTCTTATGCTTGATCATAACTTTTAGAAGTGTATGGCTTGACTATGCACATGCATAAGTGTAAATGAGGATCAGTAATAGGGTGTCAGGCATCGCTTCGATCCTTTGGAACTAACCCCGTCTTTTCCTTCCTTGCAGGTTGTAGATCATACAAGAGCATATTAGATCACAAAATTGGGTCAACAGTTCATTACTTCAGGCAATGCCCGGTAGCTTCACTATTTATGATCATCCACTTCTGTATGTTTGCATTCAGTCATATTCTTCTAAAAATTGGTTATAATCATATTCTTCTTGTATCTGAGTGTTCCAACTATGATCAGTTTAATGATGTAAATATTGACACAGAATTTGATATCAACTTGTTGATATGATTACAATCTGGGGGAGTCGAAGAAAATATATGTATAGTTATAAAACCTAAAGTTAAATTTACAAAGTAACATATCATTTATAAAACTGACCGTAACATGTCATTTTTTGTTTGACATTTTTTGTCACAACTAAAGACTTCTCACCACAAGAAAATAGAGTGACCATTTTCTATCAAAACCATATGTGAAGATATAAACATTAAGTACAACATGTTGGTTGTATTTGCAATTCTGGTGTTTACCCTAAAAAATTTTATGTCCTCATGACTGAGAGTTACACAAATTCTGAAAGTATGTCCAAAATTGCAAAATCCCTGAGAAAGTTCCATGTTCTTAGGTCAAAATCCAGAGAAATGGTAAAAAACCCTATGTCTTAAGTTTCATTGTATGCAAAAATATAAAAAGCCCTAGAAATGTTAATCAGGTTTATATTTTTGAGTTATCTTTTTGGAAGCTTAAGTCATGTTATAAGTCATGTTCCTTTTAAGATTAGCCACCTAGTCTCTTAACACTAAACAAATATTCCATTTTATTAAGAGACTTAGCGATTCACCTTAGTCAGGTTGTCTCTGAGAGAAAATAATATTCCATTAAAAGTCACGAGACTTAGTAATTTATTTTATTCGCAAAGTCTCCAAGTAATATTAACCTTTTAAATATTTTGTGGCAACATGGAGACAAAGGCTTTGGTCACAGTGTCATGGAACAAATCATGGGTTAAAGCAAAGTGTCTAGCGACTTGGATTTTCCATGGTCACATAGTCTCCAGATCAGATCAGGATAATGGTGAGTTAGAAAGAAATGAGTCGAGAGGTCTCCGGATATAAAGTGAGTTAAGTTAAAAGATCAGAGACTTAGCGACAACTACATGATTAAAATGAGATCAACGGTAGTCGTGGAGTCATTGATAAAATTTTATAAGTGAATGTTTATTCAGTGACCTGGAGACAAGCAATAAAGATGAGACACGTGTTCAAAATGTATAAGATTGAAGCTTCAGTCGTGTGGTCTCCAAATGAAGAAATTCTATCTGGCGATTAAGAGACTAAGGTATAAATTTCACTTTGGTTGCTAGATCTCCAGATCTTTTAGGGTTCTTATAATGCAATCAGCGACTTGGCAAGACCATTGGATGCTAAAGGATTAAGATCAACGATAGTCGCATGATCTCAAGATGAAAAGGCTAAGTCAGATTTCTTATGGTGACTTAGAGACTAAGAAAATAAATGTTATATTAAACTATAATCGCCAAGTCTCCAGAAGCATATTAAGGTTCAGAATAAATAATGAGGAGTTTAATGTCAGCCGTCAGATGCAGATTAAGAAAGATCAAGGGTGGTCACTGAATCTCCAGATAATTTCTATGAAGTGATAATATTCTCACGGCATTGAGACTAGAGTTTAGTCGCCAGGTCTCCAAAAATAATTTTAGCCTGAATAAAATGAATATAAACTATAGTCGCTAGGTCTCCAGGGGAAATATTAAAATGAAATTTCATTCACCAATTAGGCGACTATGATTTAAAGTTGTGAAGTTTTGTAAGGGATTAAGAGGATTCAGAGACTTTGTGGTAGGCGTCTAATCAAAATGAGATCTATGGTGGTTGGGAGGTCTCTTAATAAACTCTGAGATAAGAAATTCTTCCAGCAACTTGGATTCCTTCAGTTGTGAGGTCACTAGAAGTGAACCACAGTTAAAGTAAAATGAAGAAAAGACCATTGTCGCCAAGTCTTAGAAAGAAACTAAGGTTAAGAGACTTGTTTAGTGATAAGGAGACAATGCATAGTCGCGTGGTTGTCAGATAAGAAAAATGATAGTTAAAGTGAGAAAAGAGTAAAGTCCATTGCTGACATGACAATGTAGAGAGTTATCAGCCAATGAGAATGCAAAGAATTAATGACTAAGTGGGAAAAGTAGCTGAGATGTCTAAAAGGGAGCCAATCATATCAAATTTGATTTTGTTTGAATTTTGTAAGGGTTTTTACTATGAATACACTCATTTGAATTTCATTTCCTATCACACTCACAGGCTATGGCTAGGAATTGGATTAATGACACAGTATGCAAACTTGAAGGTAGAAGTGACCAATTTTTCAATTATGAGCTATGTACTTTGTGAATTATTACCATAAAAGGAGTATATTACATTAATTTTCAGTTACCTTGCATTCAAAGAATTCCAGAGTGAGAAATTTGCTAAGTTTTCTGTGTCTAAGAGAAGTGTTAATTTCAAGGAGTGAATTTAGTGAAGTTTTTATTGAATTCAAAGTGATTTTTCTAGGAATTCAATGCTTTTGAATTGTCTTCTATGCATTCCAGAGAAGAATAAGGTTTCTAAGAATAGATTTGTCTCAATATCGGTAAGAAAGGGTGTAGAGCAACACAAAATTCAGCAAAATGAGTAGAGCAGTCAGAGTAGCCTCCACCAGTGGGAGAAGTGATGATGTTGATGAAGATGCTAAAGGAAAGAGAAACTATTCTGATGAGTTTCTGAAGCTGCTACCTGGTTCCACTAAAAAAAAAGGGTGAATGTTGATAGCCTAACAGATGAGTACACCAACATAAGAGATGCCAAAACTTGAGGGTCCACAGGTTTTTCTCTTTTCAATTACTTTTACAAAAACTATGATAAAGCTATGCCTATTTCAAATGCTTGGACTTGTGGATTGGCTAGGTTGTTATTCCCTGATGTATTTGTAAATGTAGAACTGTTCCTAGGACTAGCACACAACTATGACCCATTGACCAAAATAATTAAGATGAATGATGGCACTCTCTTACTGGCCTTGAATAGAAATTCTTTCATGCAAGATTTTTGCTTATACAACATAATGTCCATAGAGATAGACCTTCCTAGACAAGAGGAAAGGTATAGGCTATAGTCTAGAGTTTTTAGGACTCAATTGAAGAGGCACATCCTTAGTGAGGTCAGAAACCATATTGTCCCTATACCAGGAACTGCACCATATTGTTACAAGGATTTAAATTTTTATATCAAGTACATTGCATATTCCTTATAAAGAGTGTTGGGCAAGGATGGAGGAACTGAGATAATTGGTGCTGGTATTCTCATGATGGTCTTAGACCTACAAGTTGTACACTTTAGTACTAGCTATTACTACATTAAGTATATCATCAACAAGATGCATGAGGGGTTTGTTTCCATTCAAAAGAAGGAGGAGCGTAAATTCCCACATTATTCAATCCTGATGCATCTATTGTTGCATTTCAACTATAATATCATGGACTTGCCAAATTTGAACCCTCAGCGGTTATATTACAATCAGCCCAACTCTATCCAATTTTGGATTAAAATTTGGAATTTCACTGCCAAAGACTGTGATTTCTGTGGATTTGAGAATTGGGTAGTTTACCCATTAATGCAAAGTCTAGGTGTGAATAAGACCAGGCTCCCAGTGAAGGTGTTACAACTGCTAAGACCCTATGAGTATGTAGACAAATGGGAGGGAGACCATAACTAGGGTGAATTCTATTTGGAGAGCAATTTTAAAATGATTAGAGTCTATGGATGTTCTCATCCTCCTCATATCTTACCATATCATGTACCAACCAGAATTTTTGTAATGGAATTCATATGGCAGCTTATGTTAACTGATAAGGAACACCTTGCACCACATAGGAATGGGACATTTACCCCTAGATAGTTCAAAATGTATCAATTTACAATTGGCAAGAAGGCCCTTGACTTAGTGAGCAACTAGCTGAATGATTACAAGATGTGTGTTGCCTTATACAAGTATATTGATACAAAAGGTTTCATTGGAGGAGCTAAGAAACTCCTTACTCCCACCATTCCTAACACTTATCTACATGGTGAATATGTGGAGGAATATGCAACAAGAAATATTATTGATGAAGGGGAGGTGAAGCTGAAAAGAGACAAAATCGAAGAACTATTGGATTTGGAAAGACAAGTGAAGAGAAGAGGAGTGGAATTTGGAGGGTTCTTCGATGATTTGCACTATTTTGATAGAGTTAAAGCTATGTTGAACAACCACCACACCCTTTGTGAACAACTTGAGGATCACCTGGTTGTGAAATGAAAAGGGCAAGAAGAGCCAGAACACTCTGATTCAGAGTATGAGGAGGATAGTGATGGAGGATATTCAATTCCAAGCCCACCTCCAATGGATCAGCCACCATAAGGAAGTGAACATGCAATGACATTAGGTGAAATGATCACCATTGATTTGACCAAAGAGACAAAGATGGAGAGTATAGATGAGCCTGTTCCTAAGAGGCAAAAGATTGATCTTGGTCAGTCTTCTCATGCTCAAATTTATGTAAGAAGAGAGAAGAAAAAAGATAGAGTAATTGCCCTTATTCTTCGTAACAGGGCCTATGATCATAATCTGAGAAAAGAAATAAGAAGATGGAAAAAATTGCAACAAGAGGTGGAAAAGGACATAGAGTTGCCTCTGAAAACATGTATAGATCAGAGATTGATCCATCGGCAATAGTTTTTAAAGGATGACAATTTCATAAAAGATGATGAATTCAAGGATTTCCTCAGATGGCTTAAGCAGAAACAGGTCAAAGATTAGTTGAAATTAGCTGGTGAGGAAGAAATGACAAATGAGGCTCTCTTATCTCTACAAACATATGATCCTAAAATTGAGGATATTACTCCTGAAGAAGCTAGGAAATTAGTCTTGGACAGTGGAATGTTGATTGCTGAAGGCTGGGATTTAGCCTCAGTATTTATAATAGACCAAATAAGAAAGCAACCGGACTTAAAGTTGACAACTAAGGTCCAGATCGGTGATATGATCAAACAATTTGGATATAGTCCAAATTACCAAGCAGGTACCATATGGAGTCTATGTCCTAGAGACCAGAAGCCCCAATTGTTAAATATTCAAGAGTATGGTGGGGAACCAAATGGTGTGGTCAGTTCAGAACATAGGTGACTTGGAGATTTCCCAAGTAATGACACACTAGGCACATTTGAATGAGGATAAGACAAAGCAATTGTCTGAAAGATGTGAAAATTTAGTAAATGAGGCTAGTGTCCTGGGTAAGGACATAGAATTATGCCTAATCAAGATTCATGAACTAGAGAGGGTAATTGCTAAATTGTCCAAACAAATGCAAGAAAATCCAGAAGATGTATATGTACCCTCAGAGCAGCCTTGACATACAGAAGAAAAAGTTGAAACAGAGGAAGAAGAAAAAATAGAGGATATGGCTAAAAGGGATAATGAGATTGCCATAAATGCATTGTTGAATATACTTCAGCATAGGATTGATATCCTAAAAGATAAAATTGATATAATCCTAAATGCATACAATAAATTACCTGCTTTACATGTTGAAGTGACAGGGTACATCTCCATTTTGAATCCTTATTTCATAACTTGGTCAAGTAGGGTACAACTATTTGAGAAGTTGGCTTCTTTATAGCCACATAGGCCAGATCTACCAAAGATTGTGACAGAGGTGGGGGATGAGATTGAGAAAATAAATGTGACTTTACCTTTCTTCAAAGGAAAGTTAAATCAGATTGAGGCGAAGATCAACCTCTTGGGATCAAGTTTTAAGAGGTTTATTCCTCCAATCAAGGGAGAGGATGATCAGATCAAGGCCTTGGAGGCCTGGAAAAGTGAATTTGACAGCATACTGCCTAATAAAGAGGCATTTATTTCAGATTCAAATCTAGATATGGAAAGCTATAATAAGATTTTAGATGAAGCTTTCAAGGCAGAAACTAACATCAATAAATTCATAGTGGATATTAAAGGCATAAATGATGTCAGATGGGAGAGGTAAAATGCACAAATGAAAAGAATTCAAAGCTTTAATTGGCCTACAAAATATGATGTGGATGCATGGGATTTGAAGACAAAGCAAAATAAAAAGAAGGTTGTTGCAGTGGATGTTGATGTCTTGGATGAAGAGTAAAAAAAAGGGACACTTGACACCTGATCTATGAGCACAGGAAGGTTAGCAATCATAAAAGACAAGTTTAGGTTAGCCTATAATGGTGGTCACTTGGTCTCAATGTAAACATTTGATTCTATCCTTAACATAATCAGACAAAGGTGCCAAAGTTCATATAAAGACAGAAAAGAAGAAAGCTGCCATAATTGACTTTTTGAGGAATAAAAGAATATTTGAGTATCTGACACAGTTTCTTGGAGAACAAGCAGGTTAGTTATCATTAAAGAATATCAAAAACTATCCTAGGAGTACACAAACCAAATATGTTGAAGATCACATGAAGACAAGGATCAGATCAGATTTCATCCTCTACTTTTGTCTTTCCATCACTTGGGTCACTCTTCTCTTTTATTTTTTCTGCAAATTTATGGTTAGGTTTCTTAAACCATCCAAATCTTGTTGCATCCTTATCTTAAGGATTCCAAGATGGTTTAGACCTATATATAGATCAAATGTAATAGTTTTAAGGGAGATGAAAATATAATTGTAAGCCAGAATTCTTGATTTCAATCTATATTTTTGAGCATTTGGCCTTTATATGTACTGAAGCAGAAATTTATGAATAAAATACAGTGCAACTTTATTCTTTATTCTTATTGTGTGTACTCTTTTATGTTTAATTTTTAAGGAATGTTAAACATATTGGCTATAAGGTAGCTATCTAATTATTTGCAAGTTTTTTCTAAGGGGAGAATTAAATGTTTTGAGTAGTTTCAGAGAGTTCAACAGTGATTGAGGATTTGATACAACATTGTGGGAGTGACAGGGTAATTTGTAAGGCACTTTGCCTGAGTTGTATGTAGGTTGTAAGGCATCCTATATTATTATTATTTGTTTATCTCTATGGATTTATATCTTTTGACTCTATAGCCCAAGGGTAGGCACTAGTCTAGAACCTGTTAAGTGATCCATCATCATCCAAATATTTAAAACTATTCAAAATCAATTACATTTACACAAAAAGCATATATTTAAAATCAATTGTACTCACAGATTTTACAATTTGAGTTTGTTTATTTCTTAAAGAGAAAATCAAATAGGTTACTCCTCCTAAATTCATAAGAATTATAAAAGGAAAGAATGATGAAATTCCTTGTCATGTTGTTGTCTGTCATCATCAAGATAATGATTTGGATTGTTAAACTTTTCCTCAAAGTAATCATAGTTATCATTATTGTTATCTATTTATCCATATAAGTATAGAGCACATAAGTAAAAATCCACTCTAAAGATACTGTCAAGTCAGTAATCAATCATAGGTGAAACCTTCTTGATTCAGTGGATCTCAAAAAAGGAGGTGATAATGGGTATCCCCAGTGTTATGAAAATACCTCATCAATTTGAGTTTTCTCTTGCTTGAGTCATAATTGTAAGGCATTGGGAGTCATAGAGTTGATCAAGTATTCAAGCATTTAAGAGTTGATCAAGTATGCAAGAAAAAACCCTAACAAATTGGCGACTCTACTAAGGAATTATTGCATTAAAGTATTCCATAGTTTCTGGTGAAGACCTTTTACTCTTTTAAAACTAGTTGTAGTTGCCAAAATTTCCTTTAATAGTGTTCATTCATCCCTAACTGTTGTTGGGTGGTGACTCTAAATTTAAATCTCTGAGATCAGTACAAATTTAGTAAACATCTTTCAGAATGAACACTAGGTCAAAAATGAAAGGGCATAATGAAGTCGCATTAGATGGTGGAATCCCATCAACTTCAAGGATGGAAATGTCTTGGAGAAAGAAAAGAAACCAAGTTAGTATTGATGAAACATCTCCAAGAGGTAAAGAAGTGATACTAGGAGAGGGGAAGATAGCAACCAGTCTCATCATGAAGGTAATACTTCAGGATATGAGGAAGCTCGAGAAAGAGGATTAGAAACAATTGTTGCTACTTCCACTTCTAGTGAGAGAGAAGGAACAGACACTATAAGTTCAGATTATGAGGTTCCTACTGATGAACTTGCTGAGGAAGAAAGGATTTTGATGAAACATTTAGCTCTTGTTCAGTAGAGAAAAAGAGAAAAAGATTTAAAGAAAAAGAAAAAAGATGATAGAAGATATGTTGATAGAATTAGAAGAAGATCCTTAAGACATCATGTTGTAAGACATGTTGAAAGATCTCAAATAGATCAAGAAATACCCACTACTCACATGGCTTCTAGTTCACAAAATATAAAGGGCAAAGGTAAAATCGCTGAAAGTACAATTGAAGAGCCCAAAGTTCAGAAGGCTTTAACAAAAAAGATGTCCAAGTTGGATATTGATCTTGAAAGATTGAGAATAGAAAATGAAACTGTGGCAAAAATGCTAGAAAAGGCTCAAGTGGAAGCTGTGACAATAGAGATGAAAAACCAAATTGATTTTTTGTAATCCTCCAAATATATTGGAGCTGAGAATACAACATCTTCCAGAACAAAGGCTACTACTTTCAAAGAGGTTGATAAATTCCAAAGGAAACCATTGCACTCTGAAAGGTATAAGCAATTTAATTTCATTGGTATTCCTGGGTACCTAAATGCATTCCCAAAAGATGTGCGAGATGTGCGAGAAAAGCTTCCAAAGTTTGCAGGTAACAATGTTATCTCTTGTAAAGTACATCTAAGAAAATTTATTGATTTTGTTGATGATTTGAATATCATTCATGAGGATGTGTTAATAAAACATTTTGTTCAGTCTCTAGTAGAGGATGCTAGAGAATGGTTTAGAATTCTTTTTGTTGGCTTTGTTGCATCCATGGATGAACTAATTGAATTGTTTAAGGACTAATATGGTGATAAGACAAATAAGGGGTTCTTATTGAATGAGTTCGATAACATCAAGAAGAACTATAATGAAGAAGTCACTAAGTTCAATGCCAGATTCCAAAGAGCCATGCATAAATTGTTCCAAAAAATAAGGCTGGATGAAGAGGTATGTCTAGCAACCTGTTTAAATGCTTTTGATTCCAAAATGGGTTATGCTTTAAGGGATAAGAATCCTAGAGGTCTTACTAATGCTTACAAGATAGCAGTAAATATTGAAATGAATATAAGGGTGTCTTGTAAACTAAATAGGAGAGATGATTAAAGGTTTAGTAGGAGTAACCAAATGGAACCAAATCATAAAGAGTATAGGGCTCCTCAAAATAATAGGCCTTCCTATAATAACACTTACAATCCTTAGAATAAAATGCAAAATCATCTTTATGGAACTCAGTTTAAGGATGGGAAGCCTATTGTTCCACCTAGAAACGATAAGCCTAAAAACAGAACTCCAGACCCTTTACATAAGAATGTTGTGCATTTATGTAGTGATGATTTCTGGTGTGAGGCTTGTGAAGCCCCACAAAATCCCATTTTCTGCATAGTTTCCTTAGATTTGAAAGCCAATGAAGAGAAACGGGATAAGATATTAAGAAATGTGATTTTAATATGACAAATGCTTATTCATGTCATGATGTAGACTCGGATAATGAAATTGAAAATCATGATTCATATGGTTCACAAGGAAATGTTAGAATAGGAAAAACCCTATTCTCCCAAGAACACCTGCATGCAAACCTGTCACATGGAAGAAGCAAAGAAAAAATACAGAAGAAGCTATGCAGGTGTTCTTGGGAGAATACGGTTTTTTCTATTCTAACATGGTATCAGAGCTTTGCTGCTACAGTTTGTTCAAGTTCTGTTGAAGCAAGCTCTTCATGGTACGAGGGTTTGAAGCTTTCAATCTTTTTTGGTATTTTTTATTGGATCTGGGGGGTCTCTATTTTTTTGGGCACTTTGGACCAAAACTGACCTCACAGTTGTGTCCAAAAGGCCCAAAATCCCTAAAATCATATAAAATACATCTGATTTGGACACTAGAGTGTCTGGGAGAATTATTTTGGCCTCTTAGGGCCGTATGGGCATGAGAAACGAGGCAAAAATCAATTTTTTTAAAAAAAATCACTTTTGTCATGGTTTTTGGGCGCTGCCAGAGCGCGTCGCCACCGTGCCACCCCCAGCCAACATGCCACCCTATGGCCATTGCGCCGCCACTGGCCCCTACCACCACCGTCGCACCGCCCGGCCACCACTGACGCTCTGCTTGTCTGCCTCCGTCGCCCGGTCCCTGCCGCTTCGCCCGCCTTGCGGGCTTTAGCCCTGTCGGCCCCTTTTCTGCGCACGACTGGCCATATGGATGACCAGGGGCTCTACCCCAGCCCCCTACATGTGCCATGCACCCAGGGGGATTTTTTTTTAGCCCCAGGGGCTTAAAACCTAGTTTTTGATGATTTTTGGGCCCTTCTCACTATTTTCACTCTATCTAGAGCATACAGAGGCCTTTTTTGGACTTCAGTATATCATCGAAAAGCTCTTTCCGAGCTCTTTCCAACCATGGTGGTTAATTTTTTTGGCTCTACTATTTTGATAGTGTTTTTTTTTGTCAAAGTCTAATGTTTGGTTTTGCCTTTTGGGAGCCATATCTTGCTCATCTGGACTCCATTTTTGGCAAACCAGATATCGTCAGAAAGCTGGTTTAGTGAACTTTTCAGTTGTAAGGGTTTTTTTTTCTAGATTCTTCTCTAGGTTCTCTCTCCTCCAATTTTTTCTCTTTTGCACTCTGGCAGATTACTTGGGTTCTATATGTCCTGGGATCTCTTCTTCTAATCTTCTAGCTCACTCTTCTTTCTGACTTCTGAGCTTGTATGCTTCTCTTCTGTAGCATTTTTTTTTTCTATAAATGCACTAAGATAAAGTTCCTACTTCTACATTTCTGGGGTTTTGAGCACTTTGTGTTTTTTTTGTACTCACACTCAGTTATAAAGTGTCATGGGGGGTTATGATGTTATGCCATTTTGTGCTCATCCACCTTTGTCAAGTGACTGTACCTTCCATGACATTAGCCCATGTTGTGTGTCAGTGACACTGCCCTTTATCCTATGCTTGTACTTCTATTTCCCTGTTGGTTTTCCTAATTCTACTTTCTGCAGATGTTTCTGACATTGCATTTTAGTGTTCCTCTCACCCCTCTCCCTATTCAGCATTATGGGGGGGGTTCACCTGTTGGTTCTATTGCTTCCTTGGTTTGATTGATTAGCTCTTCAGACTTTGTCTTCTCTACTTGGTCATGCACTTCAGTGGGGGTTCCAGCAATTACTTCTGACAGTGTTTGCAGCCTCATGCTTCAGAGATGCTTCTTGCTCTTTCTTGTTCCTTTCTCTGGAACTTTTTTCCTAGATTGGAGGCTTTGTTTCCTTCATCTAGTTCATCTCTTTTTGGGGTAAATTTTTTCCCATTGGATTTTCTTTATTTCCCTATTTCACAGAGATTTCTTGTACTTGGGTGCCTCATTAGGCCTTGTTGTCGGGACCCATCTTTCCTGCTTTCTGCAGTAGTTTCCTAGGTTTTTCTTCTCCCTAAGATTATCTTAAGGGGGGGTGTTAGAGTAATAGACCTTTGAGTTATTAATTAAATCATTTTGATCTAATTACTAACTCACCTATTCACTCTAGTTGCTTAATCTTACCTTAGGTTTTCCCTTTTTAGGGTTTTGTGTTTCCTTTTATAAGGATTCACCTCTTTGTATTTTGCATGGAGATTGTATTGTCATCATTTTTTTCATAATAGAAATTCATTCTTTGAACATGGATATGATGTCTCTGGATTTTTGGCCTTCATAGTTCTTCTTGTCTTCTGTACTTTGCTTCTTCCATATGACAGGTTTGCATGTAGGTGTTCTTGGGAGAATAGGGTTTTTCCTATTCTAACAGGAAATATTGAGAATCATCATCAACAAACTTTGTTAGACAGTGAAGTAGAAGATACTGATGACCATGTAAGATGTTATGCACAAAACAATCAAGACATGCCATTGGTAAGAAAAGCTTTAGATGAAGAGAAAGAAAGAATCACTGCAGATTTGGTAAATAAGGCTAGAAGCAACTATCATTTAAGGAATAGGGTAGTTGGTGGTACTGGTAGTCAACCATCTAGTGTGTTTATAAAATAAAATTAAATAGAAACCAAATATGTACAAAAGAAAGATGGACCTGGGGAAAATGCATACAAGCCTAAGGTCAAAGTTGTAACAAAAGATATAGAGCATGTAGTTGTATAGGAAGTAAAAGCAAAAGTACAAGAAGCATGTCCTCCTCCTAAGGTAGAAAAAAAAAATCTCAGAAAGAGGAACCAACTCTGAACATACACATTGAGGAAAATAACATTACTGTTGAAAAACCTAAGTCCTTAGATGTAAAATATGCTCCAGTTGACATGGGACACTGTTTATCTTAAATGACTGTGAAAGTACCATTTTTAGAAATGTTGAGAATCAAAGAACATAAGGAGAAGGTTCTATCATTATTGAATAGTGTGCCCACATTGAAAGTCCAAAGTCCTCAGAGTTTCTTAAACACAACTACTGCTCCTAAGGTTGTAGACCCATTTTTTCTAACATTGGTGATAAATGGAAAGATGCTTAAAAATTGTATGATTGATTCTGGAGAATCAAACATTGTTATGCTAGTAGAAATCATGAGATCTATGGGACTACAAGTGGACACTCCTCATGGGATATGTCAAGCAATGGATTCTAGAGAAGTCCTTGTGATTGGTACCATTCAATCCATGCCTTATAAATTAGCAATATGTCCTGATGTGGTGTTGACTATGAATGTTCTTGTTGTTGACATACCACCACATTATGGAATGCTTTTATCCATAAAGTGGAGTGCTTCAATGGGAGGTAGTATACACTGTGATTTATCATATGCTACTTTTAACATTTCTGGAAATAATGTTAAAGTGTTAAGAGAAGGTAGAACTCCTCACATGATTGAATGGTATGAAGACACTAACATTACTTGTACTATGTTGATGTGGATATGGAGAAATTCATATTACAGAGGAGTGACCATCAATGTAAAAAAATTTATCCTCTGGATAAAGAGTTGGCTGTATAAGGTGATGGATTGTGGAAGATGTATTTTGATGGAGCTTGTTCAAAAGAAGGATCAGGGGCAAGTGTATTACTTGTGTCTCCATCTGGTACAAATTTCAATTTTTCTTTTTTGGTTAGCCTTTCAATGTACAAATAATACTACAGAGTATGAGGATTTATCTTTAGGTTTGGAAATTGCCATCAAACATGGAATAAATTGTCTAAAGGTTTATGGTGATTATGAACTAGTGGTAGCCCAAATAAGATCCAAATATGCGGTGAAGAATGATAGATTAAAAATGTATAAATATGCTATTTGGGATCAAATTGAAATGTTTGATGCCTTTGATAGCCCAAATAAGATCCAAATATGCGGTGAAGAATGATAGATTAAAAATGTATAAATATGCTATTTGGGATCAAATTGAAATGTTTGATGCCTTTGATATAAGCTTGATAGAAAGGTCAAAGAATATAATGGCAGATTTCTTAGCAAATGTTGCTCTAAAAACTAATGATCAGACCTTACATGGGGTGTCAATACTGGAAGTTAAGACAAGACCAGTTGTTCTAGATAACATATACAACTGGCAAGTTTTTCAGGTTGACCAAGATATTTTGAGATTCATTCAATGTCTAGACCATTATGAGAACCAGAGCATAGATTGCAGTACTTTGCTTGAAAATAATGATGGTAAAGACTATGTTTTAGGAAGTGAGGTTGTCCAATTAGGTTCTAATCAGATTCCCAAGGGTCTGGTTGAACTTGAGGCATTGTTTAGTAGTCAACATAATGATTCAACAAAAATAAACAATGCTAAGACTGAGGACTTGGAGGAAATAAACTTAGGATCAGAAACTAGTCCTCAAGTTGTTTACATTGGAAAATGTTTAGATTCTCATATAAGGATAAATTTGATTAAATCACTGATAAAATATAAGCATGTTTTTGCATGGTCATATGAGGATTTAAAAGATTATAGGGAAGACCTTTTCCAACATGAGATCCCACTGAAATCAGATGTGAAACCATATAGGAAAAAATAGAGACCTATTAACCCCTTTTTGGCTCCTAAGATGTAGCAAAAATTGATAAAGTTAAAGGATGTTGGGATAATCCAGCCAATTAGACACTCAACTTGGGTATCAAATCTGGTACCAGTCAGAAAGAATAATGGAGATATCAGATTATGTGTGGATTTCAGAAATTTGAATATTGCCTTACTCAAAGATAATTATTCCTTACCTATCATGGAGGAAATGTTACATAGGGTAACTGGTTGTGAGCTGTTGTCAATGACGGATGGTTTCTCTGGCTACAACCAAGTTTTGGTGAAAGAATATGAGCAATACAAGACTGCATTTACCACTCCCTGGGGAACCTATGTTTAGGTCAGGATGCCATTTGGATTGATAAATGCAGGAGAAAATTTTCAAAGGGCCATGGATGTTTCTTTTAAGGAATTTATTGATTTATTCATGGTCATTTATCAAGATGATTTAATTTCATAGTCTAAGAAAGCTGAGGATCACTGTGAGCACCTAGGTAAAATTCTCAATAAAGCTCTAGAATATGGTGTTTCATTAAATCCTAAGAAATGTCATTTTGCAATACAAGAAGGAAAGTTTCTAGGGACACATAGTGTCTAAGGATGGAGTGAGAATAGACCCTGAGAGAATATAAATAGTCCAGAAGGTCATTGCTCCAAAAAACTTAAAAGGAGTTCAATCTTTCTTAGGAAAGATTTATTTTGTTAGGAGGTTCATAGCAAACTTTGCAGAGATTGTCAAACCTATTATAAAGTTGCTAAAGAAAGATGAAAAATTTAATTGGAATGAAGAAGCTCAAATGGCATTTGATAAAATAAAGAAGGCAGTGCAAGAGGCTCCTATTCTAAAATCTCCAGATTATAGTAAGCCCTTTTCTTTGTTTTCATTTGCATCTTATCATACAATTGTTGTTGTTTCACTACAAAAAGATGAACAAGGATTTGAAAATCCAATAGCTTTTATAGTAAATCTCTCCAGGCTGTAGAACTTAATTATGAGATGATGGAGAAGCAAGCTTATGCTTTAGTAAAAGTTGTAAAAACTTTTAGGTCATATCTGGTTTGTGCCAAGGTGCAAGCATATGTTCCTCACTCAGTAGTGAAAGATATTCTTACACAGTTAGAAGTTACTGGTAAGAGATGTAAGTGGATGAATAGAATACAAGAATTCAATCTTGAAATCCATATTACAAAGTTAATAAGAGGCCAAGGTTTGGAAAAACTCATGACAGAGGAAAACTTGGATTTAGTACAAGTAAATGATACTGAGACACATGATCAAACTGTTACAAGTATAGAAAGACAACCATTTTATGCTGATATTGTGTACTTAAAAAATGCCAAGTATCCTAGTGTTATGACTGATAATCAAAAGAGAGGTCTTAGATTGCAAGCCCAAAAATACACCTTACTCAAAGGAGATCTGTATTGGAAAGACATAAATGGTGTATTATTTTTATGTCTAGATAAAAATCAATCTGAGAAATTTTTAAGTGAGATGCATGCAGGGGAGTATGGAGGTCATTTTTCTGCCAAGACTACTACCCACAAGATTTTAAGGGCTGGGTACTATTGGCCCAGTTTATTCAGAGATACATATGCATATGTCAGAAAGTGTGAGCTTTGTCAAAGGTTCTCAAATAAGCTCAAATTTTTAGGAGCCCTGTTGTTAAACCCAGTAAGTACTGAAGCCCATTTTACTATGTGGGGAATTGATTTCATTGGTGAATTTCAAGAGAAATCTAGTGGAGGACACAGTTGGATACTTGTAGCCACATATTATTTTACCAAATGGATTGAAGTCATTCCTACAAAAAAGGCAACAAGCAAGGTAGTCACTAAATTTCTAATGGAAAATATTATGACCAGATTTGGTGTACCTTCAAAATTAGTAATGATGCCATGAGTTTTAGATAAGAAGAAATAAAAAATTTCTTTGAGAAATATGGGATTACAATATCATATTCATCTCCATATCATCCACAGGCAAATGGACAAGCTGAATCTAGTAATAAAAGTATTTTGAAGATATTGAAAAAGACTCTTTAAATGAATAAGAGAGCATGGGATACTAAATTGAAGCTAGCACTCTGGACTGACAGAATAATAGTTAAGAGAGCAATAGGCATGTCTCCATTTGAGTTGGTATATGGTTTACAGTCAAGAATGCCTATCAATAATTTGTTACCAGTATATCAATTTATGCAAGAAGAGCAGTTAGATGTTTTTGACACTATGCAAAATAGAATGATCCAGTTGGAAGAGTTGGATGAAAAAAGAAGAGATAGCCAGAAGGAAAACATTAAGTTACAATAGAAGATGAAATACCTGTTTGACAGAAGGGCTACTAAAAGAAAATTCCAACCGGATGACCTAGTTCTTTAGTGGAATGTAAGAGCAAAAGACAAAGGAAAATACAAAAAAAATGAGTCTTTATGGCTTGGACCTTTTGTTATCTCACAAAGCTATGGAAAGAATTCCTATTTGCTGAAGAATATGAATGAAGAAGATTTTGAGTTGCCTCTGCATGGGAAATTTCTCAAGCCCTTTTTCAATTAAGAATCAAAGTTTATGCACAAGTAAGTATGTATCATATTGTAAATAATTTCCTTCAGTTGTGTGTTTCCTTCTGTAATAGGTTAGTCGATGTTGCTCTCATTTTTTGATGTGGTCTGCAACCAAAGATTTTGAGATTCTTTGCCATAAACTATGTTTAGCCATCCTTAGATAGAGCCATTGTTGGTTGTATTTCCAGTTATGGTGTTTACCCTAAATTTTTTAATGTCCTCATGACTGAGAGTTATACAAATTCTGAAAGTATGTCCATATTTGAAAAATCTCTGAGAAAGTTCCATGTTCCTAGGTCAAAATCCAGAGAAATGATAAAAAACCCCAAGTCTTAAGTTTCATTGTATGCGAAATGTCAAAAGCCCTAGAAATGTTAATCAGGTTTATATTTTTGAGTTACCTTTTTGGAAGCTTAAGTCATGTAATAATTCATGTGCCTTTTAAGATTAGTCACCTAGTCTCTTAATACTAAATGAATATTCCATTTTATTATGAGACTTAGCGATTCACCTTAGTCAGGTTGTCTCTGAGAGAAAAGAATATTCCTTTAAAAGTCACGAGCTTAGCGATTTCTTTTAGTCGCAAAGTCTCCAAGTAATATTAACCTTTTAAATATTTTGTGGTGACATGGAAACAAAGGCTTTGGTCTCGATGTGGTGGAATAGATCATGGGTTAAAGCAAAGTGTCTACAACTTGGATTTTACACAGTCACGTAGTCTCCAGATCAGATCAGGTTAATGGTGAGTTAGAAAGAAATGAGTCGAGAGGTCTTTGGATATGAAGTGAGTTAAGCTAAAAGATCAGAGACTTAGCGACAACCATAGGATTAAAATGAGATCAACGGTAGTCATGGAGTCACTGATAATATTTGATAAGTGAATATTTATTCAGCGACCTTGAGACAAGCAATAAAGATGAGACACGTGTTCAAAATGTATAAGAATGAAGCTTCAGTCGCGTGGTATCTAAATGAAGAAATTATATCTGGTGATTAAGAGACTAAGGTATAAATTTCACTTTGGTCGCCAGGTCTCCAGATATTTTGGGGTTCTTATAATGTAATCAGCGACTTGGCAGGACCATTGGATGCTTAAGGATTAAGATCAGCGGTAGTTGTGTGATCTCCAGATGAAAAGGCTAAGTCAAATTTCTTAAGGAAACTTAGAGACTGAGAAAATAAATATCGTATTAAACTATAATTGCCAAGTCTCTAGAAGTATATTAAGGTTCCAAATAAATAATGAGGAGTTTAATGTCAGCCATCAGATATAGATTAAGAAAGATCAAGGGTGGTCACTGAGTCTCCAGATAATTTCTATGAAGTGATAATATTCTCACGACATTGAGACTAGACTTCAGTCGCCAGGTCTCCAGAAAGAATTTTAGCCTGAATAAAATGAATATAAACTATAGTCACCAGGTCTCCAGGGGAAATATTAAAATAAAATTTCATTCAACGATTAGGCGACTATGATTTAAAGTCATGAAGTCTCATAAAGGATTAATAGGATTCAGAAACTTAGCGATAGGAATCCGATAAAAATGAGATGTACGATGGTCGGGAGGTCTCTTAATAAACTCTGAGTTAAGAAATTATTTTAGCGACTTGGATTCCTTCAGTCGCGAGGTCACTAGAAGTGAACCATAGTTAAAGTAAAATGAAGAAAATCTCGTTGTCGCTAGGTCTCAAAAAGAAACTAAGGTTAAGAGATTTGTTCAGTGATAAGGAGACAATGCATAGTCGCGTGGTTGCTGGATAAGGAAAATGATAGTTAAAGCGAGAAAAGAGTAAAGTTCGTTGCTGACATGACATTGTAGAGAGTTATCATCCAATGAGAATGCAAAGAATTGATGACTAAGTGGGAAAGTAGCTGAGATGTCTAAAAGGGAGCCAATCATATCAAATGTGATCTTTCTTGAATTTTATAAGTGTTTTTACTATGAATACACTCATTGAAATTTGATATCTTGTCACAATCATAGGCTAGGGCTAGGAATTGGATTAATGACACAGTATGCAAACTTGAAGGCTAAAGTGACCAATTTTTAGATTATGAGCTGCGTACTTTATGAATTGTTATGATAAAAGGAGTATATTATGTTCATTTTTAGTTACCTTACATTCAGAGAATTTGAGAGCAAGAAATTTGCTAAGTTTTCTGTGTCTAAGATAAGAAGTGTTAATTTCAAGGAGTGAATTTAGTGAAGTTTTTATTGAATTCAAAGTGATTTTTCCATGAATTCAATGTTTTTGAATTGTCTTATGTGTGTTCTAGAGAAGAATAGGGTTTCTGAGAATAGATTTGTATCAATATCGGTAAGAAAGGGTGTAGAGCAGCACATAATTGAGCAAAATGAGTAGAGCAGTCAGCGTAGCCTCCACCAATGGGAGAAGTGATGATGTTGATGAAGATGCTGAAGGAAAGAGAAACTATTCTGATGAGTTTCTGAAGATGCTACCTGGTTCCACTCAAAAAAAAAAGGTGAATGACGATAGCCTGAAATATGAGTATGCCAACATAAGAGATTCCAAAACTCCAAGGTCTACAGGTTTTTCTCTTTTCAATTAATTTTACAAAAATTGTGATAAATCTATGCCTATTTCAAACCCTTGGACTTGTGGATTGGCTAGGCAGTTAGTCCCTGATGTATTTGTAGATGTAGACCTATTCCTAGAACTAGCACACCACTATGACCCATTGACCAAAATAATTAAGAAGAATGATGGCACTCTCTTAGTGGCCTTGAATAGAAATTCTTTCATGCAAGCTTTTGGCTTATACAACACAATGTCCACTGAGATAGACCTTCCTAGACAAGAGGAAGGGTATAAGCTATAGTTTGTAGTTTTTGGGACTCAATTGAAGATGTACATCCTTAGTGAGGTCAGAAACCATATTGCCCCTATACCAGGAACTGCACCCTATTGTCACAAGGATTTAAATTTTTCATATCAAGTACATTGCATATGCCTTATATAGAGTGCTGGGAAAGGATGGAGGAACTGAGAGAATTGGTGTCGGTATTCTCATGATGGTCTTAGACCTACAGGATGTACACTCCAGTACCAGCTATGAATACATTCAGTATATCATCAACAAGATGCATGAGGGGTTTGTTTCCATTCAAAAGAAGGAGAAGGAGCCTAAATTCCCGCATTATTCAATCCTAATGCATCTATTGTTGCATTTTAACTATAATATCATGGACTCGCCAAATTTTAACCCTCAGCGGTTATATTACAATCATCCCAACCCTATCCAATTTTGGATTAAAATTTGGAATTTCACTGCCAAAGACTGTGATTTCTGTGAATTTGAGAAATGGGTAGTTTACCCATTAATGCAAAGTCTAGGTGTGAATAAGACCAGGCTCCCAGTGAAGGTGTTACAATTGCTAAGATGCTGTGAGTATGTAGACAAATGGGAGGGATACCATAACTAGGGTGACCTCTATTTGGAGAGAAATTTTACAATGATTAGAGTCTATGGATGTTCTCATCCTCCTCATATCTTACCATATCATGTACCAACTAGAATTGCTGCAATGGAATTCATATGGCAGCTTATGTTAACTGATAAGGAACACCTTGCACCACATAGGAAGGGGACATTTACCCCTAGATAGTTCAAAATGTATCAATTTACAATTGGCAAGAAGGCCCTTGACTTAGTGAGCAACTGGTCGAATGATTACAAGATGGGTGTTGCCTTATACAGGTATATTGATACAGAAGGTTTCATTGTAGGAGCTAAGAAACTCCTTACTCCCACCATTCCTAACACTTATCTACATGGTGAATGTGTGGAGGAAGATGCTACACAAAATATTACTGATGAAGGGGAGGTGAATTTGAAAAGAGACAAAATCCAAGAACTATTGGATTTTGAAAGACAAGTGAAGAGAAGAGGAATGGCATTTGGAGGGTTCTTCCCTGATTTTCCCTATTTTGATAGAATTAAAGGTATTTTGAACAACCACCACACCCTTTGTGAACAACTTGAGGAGCACCTGGTTGTTAAAGGAAAGGGGCAAGAAGACTTGGAACACTCTACTTCATAGTATGAGGAGGATAGTGATGGAGGATATTCAATTCCAAGCCCACCTCCAATGGATCAGCCACCACAAGGCAGTGAACATGCAATAACATCAGGTGAAATGATCACCATTGATTTGACAAAAGAGACAGAGTTGGAGAGTATAGATGAGCCTATTCCTAAGAGGTAGAAGATTGATCTTGGTCAGTCTTCTCATGCTCAAATTTATGTAAGAAGAGAGAAGAAAAAAGATAGAGTAAGTGCCCTTATTCCTGGTAACAGGGCCTATGATCATAATCTAAGAAAATAAATAAGAAGAGGGAAAAAATTGCAAGAGGTGGAAGAGGACATAGATTTGCCTCTAAAAACAATTATAGATGAGAGATTGATCCATCAACAGTAGTTTTTAAAGGATGACAATTTCATAAAAACTGATGAATTCAAGCGGAAACAGGTCAAAGAGCAGTTGAAATTAGCTAGTGAGGAAGTAGTGACAAGTGAGGCTCTCTTAGCTCTACAAGCATATGATCCTGAAACTGAGGATATTACTCCTAAAGAAGCCAAGAAATTAGTCTTGGATAGTGGAATGTTGCTTGTTGAAGGCTAGGATTTATCCTCAGCATTTATAATAGACCAAATAAGAAAGAAACCAGACTTAAAGTTGACAACTGAGGTCCAGATCAGTGATATGATCAAATGATTCAGATATAGTCCAAATTCCCAAGTAGTTATCATGTGAATTCTATGTCCTAGAGACCAGAAGCCCCAATTGTTAAATATTCAAGAGAGTATGGTGGGGAACCAAATGGTGTGGTCAGTTCAGAACACAGGTGACTTGGAGATTTCCCAAGTAATGACACACTAGGCACATTTGAATGAGGATAAGACAAAGCAATTGTCTGAAAGATGTGAAACTTTAGTAGATGAGGCTAGTGCCCTAGCTATGGATAGATAATCATACCAAATCAAGATTCATGAACTAGAGAGGATAATTGCTGAATTGTCCAAACAATTGCAAGAAAAGGAAGAAGTTGCATATGTACCCTTAGAGTAGCCTCCATATATAGAAGAAAAAGTTGAAATAGAGGAAGAATAAAAAATAGAGGATATGGCTAAAAGGGATAATGAGATTTCCATAAATGCATTGTTGAATATACTTCAGCATAGGATTGATATCCTAAAAGATAAAAATGATATAATCCTAAATGCATACAATAAATTACCTACTTTACATGTTGAACTGACAGGGTACATCTCCATTTTGAATCCTTGTTTCATAACTTGGTCAAGTAGGGTACAACTATTTGTGAAGTTGGCTTCTTTACAACCACATAGGCCATAGCTACCAGAGATTGTGACAGAGGTGGGGGATGAGATTGAGAAAATATATGTGACTTTACCTTTCTTCAAAGGAAAGTTAAATCAGATTGACGCAAAGATTAGCCTCTTGGGATCAAGTTTTAACAGGTTTATTCCTCCAATCAATGGAGAGGATGATCAGATCAAGGCCTTGCGGGCTTGGAAAAGTGAATTTGACAGCATGTTTCCAAATAAAGAGGCATTTATTTCAGATTTGAATCTATATATGGACATTGACATCAAGCTTTCAAGGCAGAAATTGACATCAATAAATTCATAGTGGATGTTAAAGGCATAATTGATGTCAGATGGGAGAGGAAAAAAGAACAAATGCAAAGTATTCAGAGCTTTAATTGGCCTACAAAATATGATGTGGGGAGAATGGGACTTGAAGACAAAGCCAAAGAAAAAGAAGGTTGTTGCAGTGGATGTTAATGTCTTGGACGAAGAGTAAAAAAAAGGGACACTTGACACCTGATCTATGAGCACAGGAAGGTTAGCAATCATAAAAGACAAGTGTAGGTTAGCCTATAATGGTGGTCACATTGTCTCAATGTAAAAATTTTATGCCATCCATAACATAATTGGACAAAGGTGCCAAGGTTCATATAAAGATAGAAAAGAAGAAATCTGCCATAATTGTCTTTTTGAGGAATAAAAGAATGTTTGAGGATCCGACACACAGTTTCTAGGAGAACAAGTAGGTTAGTCATTATTAAATAATATCAGAAACTATCCTAGGAGTACACAAACCAAAGATGTCAATGATCACATGAAGACAAGAAGCAGATAAAATTTCATTCTCTAGTTTTGTCTTTCCACCGCTTGGGTCACTCTTCTCTTTTGTTTTTTCTACAAATTTAGGGTTAGGTTTCTTAAACCATCTGAAGCTTGTTGCATCCTTATCTTAAGTATCCCAAGATGGTTTAGACCTATATATATAGATCAAATGTAATAGTTTTAAGGGAGATGAAAATATAATTGTAAGCCAGACTTCTAGATTTTAGTCTGTGTTTTGGAGCTTTTAGCCTTTATATGTACTGAAGCAGAAATTTATGAATAAAATATAGTGCAACTTTATTCTATATTGTTATTATCTCTTTTATTATTGTGTGTACTCTTTTATGTTTAATTTCTAAGGCATGTTAAACATATTGGCTATAAGGTAGCTATCTAATTATTTGCAAGTTTCTTCTAAGGGGAGGATTAAATTTTGTGAGTAGTTTCAGAGAGTACAACAGTGATTGAGGATTTGATACAAAATTGTGGGAGTGACAGGGTAATTTGTAAGGCACTTTACCTGAGTTGTATGTAGGTTGTAAGGAATCCTATATTATTCTTATTTGTTTATCTCTGTGGATTTATATATTTTGACTATATAGCCCAAGGATAGGCACTGGTCTAAAACCTGTTAAGTGATCCATCATCATCCAAATATTTAAAACTATTCAAAATCAATTACATTTACATAAAGAGCATATATTTAAAATCAATTGTACTCACAGAGTTTACAATTTGAGTTTGTCAATTTCTTAAAGAGAAAGTCAAATAGGTTACTCCTCCTAAATTCATAAGAATTATAAAAGGAAAGAAGGATGAAATCCCTTATCATGTTGTTGTCTGTCATCATCAAGATAATGATTTGGATTGTTAAAGTTTTCCTTAGCGTAATCATAGTTATCTGTATTGTTATCTATTTATCCATATAAGAACAAAGCATTCAGCACATAAGTAAAAATCCACTCTAAAGATACTGTTAAGTCAGTAATCAATCATAGCTAAAACCTGCCCGAGTCAGTGGATCTCAAAAAAGGAGGTGATAATAGGTATCCCCAGTGTTATCAAAATACTTCATCAATTAGAGTTTTCTCTTTCTTGAGTTAGAATTTTAAGGCATTGGGAGTCACAAAGTTAATCAAGTATTCAAGCATTTTAGAGGCCCTGCAGGAAAAAACCCTAACACAACATGTCCAAATTTTTTTGTAGATATATACATTAAGGATCATGTCAGATAATACAAGGGAATTCGAATATGTGGAGGTGACGAGCTGCTTGTCAATTACAATTTGAATTGCATAGATACAAAAAACCACTATCACGGATGAGGTGGTACACACTATGCACCATTTAAAATTATTTTAAAAAAAACACTCTTCTTTTAATTGAAGCATTCTAATAATTGTCTATTATTCAACATAACTTAGCATAAGAACACATGTTTTAACATGTCTCAATGATTTTTAATTTTTGAAATACAGGACTATAGTATGGATCAACAACCACACGATACACATGGAGATGATGGTTCTCATGGGACTTCTTCTTCCCGACAGGTAAAACTCATTGTTGTTGTACAAATGCACATAGAATAAAAATGTTAATGTGTGTTTTTTGTTATGTTTTATTATTCAATACTATTTTGGATTGCTTTTAAATAAAGTGTTAATAATGTTGTTCTCACAAATGAGTGTTGATCAGAAAAAGGGAAAGGAACAAGTAGTCCATGAGGAGCCACAGGATGACCATGATTTTTTCATTATTGATTTTTTATTGGATGTTGATCTTGTGGTTTCACTGCAAAAGGTCCTTTGTATAATTTCAAGGGAGTTAACTCGATTGGCAAATATTCAACCTCAAACTTCTGGAATATTGATGAGAGAGGATGACTTGGCTCACCATGTTCAGACTTATACAGTAAGCATTAATGTAGTTTTTAATTATAACAAAAGTTCAATAATGGTTTTTATAGTATACTCTTTTATTTATGTCATTAACTAAAAAACATATGCGTTATTTTTACTGAGGACACTAAAAACATTTAAGGGTCGTTCCCTAGAAGCAGATACTTCAGACGGTTTAAGTAGATCGCATGTTCTATTGTCCACTTGTGTTTTTCTCGAATAATATTTCTTTTAATAGCTCTAACAATCTTGTCCATGGTTGTCCATATTTTTTATGCTCTAACAATATTATTTTTTAGAACCTACTATTGATCCTATGTGCACTACGTCGCATGCTACAAGGATCAGAACCATAGAGGTATTGCTGGCTGCAATGTCGGCAACACATAGCATGGCCACAGATGTGATGACAATACCTATTATTGGTAAGTAGATTCATCTTTTTCTCTCTCATTTATCATGTGTTTATTTCACTTGAGCTATTATTTCTTAGGGGGCATTTGTAATATTAGATTTATTTTATGTAGGAGGCAATGATGAAATTCTTGGATGTGCTTGTGTTACATGTACATGAACAATAGAGAAGTGTGATCAATTGCTCGTGAACATTGAAGATGGACTTCCCGTGAGAGTAGCCCAGCTTCCAGGTACTTTAAAGATTGATCCTTTCATTTACTATACAATCTTATATTCATAATTTCATGCACTAACCCCCTGTGTAGTCCCTTGCAATAACTAATAATCCCATTATTATTTTGCAGGGAATAATATAATTTATGAAAAACTTAATGATGAATGTTTGTGCATTTTTGGGCTGACCATACACACATGGTATCATATTTTGGTTTCATTTCTAGATTAGATTTCCTTTCATCCCTTTCTTCAAGTATATTAAAAGGTAGCTTCACTTCATTTATGAATCTAATAATTTTTTTTTCTTAAAAGGTGGCAATCACAAGATAAAGAGTTAAACGATAAACTCATTGACTCTATGATAAAACTTTTTGGACCCAACGCCTTTCAAGACTTAGGCTCCTTGAGAAAGTGGGGAAAACTTTAAAGTATATTAGGGACAACTACAAGACCCAAATAGAACGCAGCCCTTATTACGAGTGGCCCCCTATGTTCCTATTAATGAGTGGGAGAATCTTAAAAAGGATGCACTTGAGAGACACGCAAGACATGATGGAAAAATAGTATGACCCGAGGAAAGAAGGTACATGATAATCTTAATAATGAAATTATGTACTATTTACTCTTTGTACTTATGTGATCTAACATATTTCAAACATCATACAGGTTGCCTGACACATCAAATGCAACAGAAGAAAGAAAAAAAAAGCACGGGCAACACAAGCTCGACTCGGGTGGATATTCAAAACTTGTTAATCGAATCATAAGTAATAGTAAATGAAAAAAATGTATGAAAATATTTATAAATTTTAATCAATTTACTTTTGATGAAATTCACTACAATAAAAATGTAGGGCTTGGATTTCAAACCAAATATTTTAAAAGAGGACAAGAAAGTAGGCTACAAACAAGGCTATACAGTCATGGATGAACGATTCTGATCAAAGAGTGCACAATGTTCTTCTGGTGGATCCGTCGAACAGGTAAATAAGCCAATTGATTTTTATTTCAAGTTGAATACTTTACCAATTACTTTATTTGATGTTAAGTTCCAACATAAAGTGAATATATTCATTTTAAGTAAGGAAATAATGATTATATATTTGTTTAAAACTTTAAAGTGATTATATTTATATGTATTAAATTGAATGATTAACATTTCTCAGTATTTGTCTTGTATTTATATGTATATGTTGTTGATAAATGCACTAATTATTTATATTGCAATGCAGTTTTTCGATCCTGAAACACCATCCAAGCACGATAGAGCATCGATTTAAATGTGCATTGTTGAACTCAAGGTATACAGGGTAAAAGTACAAACCTGTGTCACACTTTTATAAAGGAAAAGGACCACAACATGCAAACTATTAAACTTTAACGACATAAAAAGTGGCATTTGTATTTAGAATTTGAGGATGATGTAAACTGATGAAATGTGTAAAAATGGATGAAGTTTATGCTTATAATTTAAAAAAAAAAAATTTGAACAAGAATTGACATAGTTTTTTATTTTTGAAGTCCATTTTTCAATTGATGAAAACTGTTGAAAATCTAGGGTCTAATTCCCACCAAACAAGTATATGCAAATAATCTATTTTTCCTCTGATTTCAAAATATGTTATAGATAGAATGTATAGCTAGTGCAGAAAAGAAGAAAGTTTAGTTTTCAAAGTATATTTTCTCCATTATAGCTGCTCAAAGTTGAACTTATCTAAAATCGATAGTTTTCATCTCCCACCAAATTACCCTATCAAATCTACACCATTCAAAAAAAAAATTACATATTATTGGAGAGGACTCTCTCCTCTAGTGTTAAATATAAATTTTAAATTTTTTTGATATGATTTACTATTTATTTTATTTATTTGAAGCAACATCTTCTCGAATGTTAAAATACCTACTTGTTGTATTTTAAAATTATAATATATTAGATCTAATCAAAATACTTTAAACTTTATATGAAAATAACCTTGACTCTGAGCTCTACAAAAGGGTATTTTTTATATTTTTTAAAAATATCATTAAAAAGAGTAGGGGTTATTGAAACATCAATTTTATGAAATAATTTTATTTCTTTGGTAATTGGTATAAAACATGTATTTAATAGACATTTCCAATTGGAAAAGTTTAACCACTTATCTAGCTTAGCTAGAATGAATCTAGCAAGACCATATGTTTGAAGAAGATTAATTTTTATTTAGAAATACTTAAATTTAGCTGTGCTGATAAGTGGTCCTCAAACATGACACAACTTTGAACTTTTACCCTACATTTTCTATTCGAATTTTGATTATTGATTTATTAATATAAGTAAATATTTTAAATTGAATTTGGCGTAGTAACAAAAATTTAATTATAATGTGTTGGGATTAATAAAACATTTTGTATTTCAGTTGTAAAGAATGTAGAGGTTCTCGACGAGCATGTTAAGGTTCAAGTCGTCGAGCAAGAAGATGTGGTTGCACAAGGTAAAGAGCGTCACATTTATGTTTTTTAAAGTGTTGAAATGCTTGTAAAAATTATGATAATATGTTTTTAAATTAACACCAATTATGATAATATGTTTTTAATTTAACCCTTTTATTAATTTGTTATTGCAGAGGGCCCGCCTTTGCAAAGGACAATGAGATTACGTGCACGGGCAAGAAGAAATGATGATGCCAAGATGGATATGCCTCTGCAAGATTATAGAGAAGCAGAAAAAAAGAAAAAGTCAAAAAAGAAATGATTCTCATTTAATATGCAACTTATTTTATAATGACTGATGTTTATGTCTCGATGATGTAATAATAAAATTATTATAGTTACTCTTATTTTTAAAGTTATATTTTGGTAGTTGAATTGTTTGTCAATTTGAGTAGTGAGGTTAGTATAATTGCACTTTTACAACTTGTCAAGTTATGGTTTAATAGACATTGATATTAGTAGTTTAATGAATATGTTAGGAATGCATGATATGATTAAATTATATAGATGGTATACTAATATGTTACATTTTAAGATAAGTAGTCATAGAATTAGGTAATATGTATCTCCTCTCATACAATTATGAATCTTTTAGGTTTGGGATCATGGATATTACCTTAATATCTTACAAAAATTGGTTCTCCATCGTAGTTATAAACCGTTGGGTAGGTAACCTTAGGAGGAGGTCTACGTATAACTCATTTGTAGGTAGAATCTAATTAGGATCTCATCCTTGTTCACCTAATTGGGTGGCAGCCAATGGAGACACTGTCTGGGGACTCTACCCTAGAAAGGGGTTGCGTAACCAATTCTACCATCCTTTAAAACATTGGTTTTAAAGTTAAACCTGAACTCCGATGTCTTTGCGAGTTACGTAGGCAAGGCCATCTATGATGAGCCCCCGAGGCATTAGGTCTTTCCCTTAGGTCTTTTACTTTTGAGTTCTTCCTTGATCTTGTCACCCCTTACCAATATTTTATATAGTTTGCATCTCTTTATGAAACTAGTTTTATTACGCCGAAGGCGTTCCTTCTCTTAAGAAAAACTTTTCACTTTAACATCAACGGTTTGAAATGTTCAATATGGTGGAAAGACGATTAGAAAAATCTGGGCCTTTCATTTTCCTTTGATATAATATTTATTGTATTTATGTTTTCCCTTTTACATTTTCTTGTAGCTGACTATGCTTGTTTTGCGGAGTGGTTGCATCGTGCGGGCATGAATTCCACGAGTTTGTGTGCTAATTTATGTATTTCCTTGCAGATGGTAAACTTTGGTTTTCTCCATTCAGCACCTCGAATCATGAACAAAAAAAATCATAAATATGATGTTCAGGTTAGTTCATTTAATTATATTTTCGTTTCAATTTTCAAAATATTGCGTTACATATGACTTACTTAGTTCAGTCTGTACTCTTCCAGATGTTGTCTTCCATCTTGGTAATTTGCATTTGTTTATTGGTCATTTTTGTTTCTACCCTTGTTGGTTTGTACTCTTCTACTTGTATTTCATTAATTTTAATACTTCGTATACAGAGATAAAATTGCAGCAAAAGGTAGGGTTCTGAGTCAGTATTCAGTATTGTATTGAGATACATTTGCAGCAAAAGGTAGGGTTTTAAGTCAATATTTAGTATTGTATTCAGTTATAGGTTTTTGAGTCAGTATTCAGTATTGTATTCAGTTATTTTGTTATTGGTTGGTTTTTCAAATGCCTAGAATTGTCTGGCTTACTGTAAATGGTGTGTGACATTGCAGGGTATCAGAGAGTAGAAACTACCACAGCTAGTTCTTGATTGTGCACGATAATTTGTTCTTGGACAACTGGGCATTCTCTTTTGTTGTGGATGAATTTATGATTATTTAAGAAGTTTGGCCAATTAGCTCTGGAACTCTCACAAAATGTTCGTACAAGTAAATTACGAGAACTCCCTTTTACTCTGTTAGGATATTAATTTTCTTTAGATGGATTGCATTAGGTTTTTTGTGACTCCGCCATTCTGTCGATGTGAATCCATCCACTTTTTTGACATGAAAATCATCTTCAGTTAGTTTTCTTCACAACAATTGTAATTTGCATTATTTTAGTTTTATATTGTTAATCTTTTTTAGATTGCATAGGTAGGTTTTCAGTTCAATTTTACTTTTCCTTACCAAATAAAGCACAATGTGCATGTTATGCTTTTAGAGTTTATTTTTCCATGCTTTCGATGGTTGAATAATTGTCACTAAATAAAGACTTACGCTGATTTTCTTTGTCCATGATCTTGGAGAGTTTATTTGTTAATCATTTGCCTATGTACATTGTTTTTTTAAAAGCTACAACATAGGAGAGCGTTCTGCAATAAAAAAGATAAGTAGTATACATGTTTTGTAAGTCTATGTTCTCATGATTAATTGAATTCAGGGTTGTTATTAATTTCTTTCTACAAATAAATTTATTTTTTAGTTCAAATAAAGAACAATGTGCATGCTATGCTTTTACAGTTTCTTTGTCCATGCTTTGGATCGTTGAATAATTATCACTAAATAAAGACTTACGCTAAGTTTCTTTGTCCATGCTTTGGAGAGTTTATTTGTTAATCATTTTCCTATGTTAATGTTCTCATCAGTAATTGAAATCAGGTCTGTTATTTCAATCTACAAATAAATTTCATTAGTACTCTCCCTTTGATTTTAGATTTCAGCGAATGTTTTCTATGTCTATGTTCTCATGAGTAATTAAAATCAGGGCTGTTATTTCAATCTACAAATATATTTTTCAACCGTTTTGCTGGGTTCATGATTCCTTCTAATTCTTTGGTAATATAAACTACCATACCTGCCAAAGCCTCTGTACCATTCCTATATTTCCAGGCATTATATTGAACATTTAAAACTGTAGGCATTATATTGAACATTTTCATCTGCAAGCACATTTTCATCTAGTGAAGGCTCTTCTTCTTTTGAGAAATGTTGTAGTTAATGTTAAACTAGCCTAAAAATAAAATAATTCAATGATAACAGATAAAAATTACCATGTCACTACTTTCCATAGCAGCAAGTGCTTTAAAAACTTTTAGATTCTTGAGGTAATCGCCATTTAGAAAATCCTGCAACTACTAAACAAAGACTAAATAAAGACTTACGGTGAGTTTCTTTGTCCATGATTTTGGAGAGTTTATTTGTTAATCATTTGCCTATTCTATACAATAGAAAGAAGGTGGAGGATCCAAAGGATATTTCCAAGAACACTTTATGGAAGAGTTGAGTTTTTATATAAAATGATTATTCAAAACTTGACCTAATTTTATTGGTCTTTACTTGCAGAAATTGGCAGGTGTGGCTCTATCGCTTCAAAATTTCCACACATTTATTCTCAATACTAATAGACAAATGAGATAATGTGAAGGTTATGTGTAGTTAAACTATTCTCAAAAACAAAGTGAAGCTCATTATATATTTTTTCTTAATAATATAGAATGTCGTCGCAATTACGACGGAAGCCAGAGAACGACTGACACCAAAGATATACATGCAAAGTACAAATGTTAAAAATTTTCTACAAATGGATGTCTCATGTACATCATATCCATTGCACACCCATCATAATTGTGACATTCATAAAGTGTAAC
This sequence comes from Thuja plicata, assembly GCA_018584345.1. Lineage (NCBI taxonomy): Eukaryota > Viridiplantae > Streptophyta > Pinopsida > Cupressales > Cupressaceae > Thuja > Thuja plicata. The sequence goes on along the minus strand of MU225776.1, from coordinate 1,890,770 downwards.
AATGATAGGTTGACAATCCTAAATGGTGCACACTACGAAGGTCAATACCTAAATGCGACATTTAGATTGCGACAGTGATAATGGGTAACGAAAGCATGCTAAATAGCATAGCTAGTGCATATTGCGACGGTCATTTCCATCACAATAATGAAAAATATAACAGCCATCGGTGGTTCCAACACCAAAACTGCAACACCGGCTTGTGTCGCTTGCTTGACGGGGTAGTGTCAGAATTACGACACAGAGCTGTCAAAAAAAGGACTCAAATGTACTAGTGTCACCACCCCCACCTAAGATGAACAAGTAAGTATGGAAATGCACTATACTAAGCTATACTTTACATCAGTTCCATTATACATAGTTAAAATGCCAAATCACCATGATTAAAGATGCACTATGGTATTACTTGCTATAATTGTGTGAATTCAATCTCGTTGGTTAATGCATACTGAAAAGCATCGGTTAACATAAAAAAGAGGATTTGTCAAATCATACCAAGAATCGGCGGTGTACATGTGAAAACCAAGTTAGTCAATGTAACTCGAGACTTGTCAGTAATCATGTAAAATGCATTAAAGACTTTGCTACTTCTCGAGCACCGTCGGTAAACCTATGAAAGGTCAAGTAAGTTATCACTTACCCCGAGCGGAAAGTTTGTGTGTAACCCGAGCAACTCCATCTTCGACACCTGACAAGTGGGTAGAGCATTAATTACTCCACTCAGGGAATCATTTATAAATAGGGTGACAGAAGAAATCATTATTCACAAAATGATTAAGAAACAGAGCAGAGAAGAGCGAAACAGAGAAACCAGATTGCAGAGCATTCCGAGCAGATTCATGGCATTTAGATTTGAACTATAGTAGCTATAGAAGGTTAAAGTAAGTAACAAGAATCACCAAGTTCACTATTTTATTTTATGGGAAAAGGCCTAAATTCACAAAAATCATGGCAACCACTTCCTGTGAAACCAAGATCAAGAAAGCCAAAGAGAAGAAATTTAATCTGATCAAGAACTCCACTTGTGAAGAACCTAAGTATAAAATCTTTCCAGAGGTTTCTTCGCAACCCGACGACACTGGTGCATTCTCCAGAACTCCACCTAGGGTTTTACTGATTGAGGATGTATGAGCCTATATACATTGAAAGATCACCGAGATAGGATATCTTGAGGTTGATCAAGCTTACAAGAAGCTTTGTATAGGCAAAACCATCAAGGAGGAACACAAATACATCAAGGTCAAAGGGATGACAAATGCCCTAATGTTCCTGAGGGAGTTTAAGACTGAATGAATTTGGATAGTGCTGAGCAGAGTGCATGACCAAAAAATTTGGCTAGATGAGCCAAAATTGATCACCAGAGATATGATACACGCTATGACTGGTTATCCTTTAACCGACAAGGCCAAGGCTCTCAAACACCCTTCTCGTCCTGAGATAGAGAATACGATAGGATTATTATGGGATAACAGACGATTGAAGGTTAACACCATCACCGATCCAAAACTCAAGTTCGGTGCATGTGTACTAGGTTACAAGATATACCAATCCAACAGGTTAAACAACATAACATGTGGAGCAGTTAACACTGCTTATAAGATTGTAAAGAAAGGTCTAGAGTTAGATCTATCTGAGCTTCTACTGAAGTAGTTAGATGAAAACATGGGGACAATCAGGTCTACAAAGTCCAATTCATGTAAGTTCGGATCACTTTTAATGTGTACATTTTTCTATTTCTAGAACTTGTTTCCATCTATAGGTAATGTCAACTGGGATACTACTTGACCAATGACCATACAAATTAGTGAATTCATCAAGTCACTAGGTGACAACTTTGTATCAGTTATAGATGCATACTTCACTTGATTTAAGGAAAGAATGTGGAAAAGAATGAGGATACCAGAACAACTTATAGAAAAGTATAAGACTGATATTTGCTTTATGGTGGACATCGATAACACATTTATCAAACTAGTTGTACCAAGGACAGCATGGCTAGAACCACTTGACTATGAGGTCAACATAGATCAAGCCACCAATGCTATTGAAGCATTGGTAAATGAACCAGTGGACAAGTCACAGCCTAGGTTTGGAACCTATGAAGAAGCCAAGGAAAGAATAAAAATAGGCTTAGTTGTGAATAAAATTGATAGAAAGAGAGAAAATGGTAAATACACTAAAGAAAAATTTATCGGTAAATGATGAAGAGTCTGAACAAAAGGATGGCATCGCGGGACAGTCACCCATCGGTGAAGAAGAAAAACTGAGTGACTCTGAATCTACAAAGTCCGATGCACAACCACTACCAACAAAGAAACCAAGGACAACGGCTGCATCATGGACAAGGAGTCAAAATGCTAAAGTAGACTCACCACCGGTCAAGAAAGGACAGGTGAGAACTTATAAAAGGAAGTCTCAAATAGGTCATACATCAGAACCTAAGAGGATAAAGATAAAGAGATTCACCAAAACTAAGGAAGATATAGAAGATATTGAACATGAAGAACAACCTATAAAGAGTAAACTTCCTAAAACAATGGATGAAATTGTTGCTTCAATCGCCAAATCAGGTAGCATATCAGATCCCAAGGTTAGACAATGGTTAACTCTAAACCCCAAGGATCAGAATAAGATTGAAGATTCTATCATTAAGGAAATGATTGGATACAAATATGTACCTATCCAATTTGATAAAATGATGCCACAAGACCTTCTTGAGAGAGTTTTAGTAAGGTGGTCATATGCACTAAAGGAAGAAAAATAGATAAGGGAAAGATCCCTAGTTTCAATTATGCCACCTAAATCCAAGATGGAAGAATTTGATGAAATGATGAACAAGCATTCATAGAAGTTCTCAAAAAAAACAAGAGCCTACAAAGTACTAGAGGTAAAATTCATTGAGCTTGACAAAGAGAGTGATGATATCTGGAATAAAATCATCAATCCGCCTAAGGAGGATTCAAGCCCCGAGCCACATTTAGCTCTTATCGAGGAGCCTCACAAAGAAGAAGAATGGGCTAAATCAAGCCCAATACACATTCTTATAAATGATGTTGATGATGTTAATGAAGAAGCATTGCACACAACATCTAACAAAGATATGGATATTGCAGATGAAACATTCACCAATAATACTATCATTGATATTAGTGGAGAAGATCCTGCAGATGAGGTAAACAAAGATGAAGATGTCACTATTGCCCTTGATCAAACCGACAAACATGACACAACAAGAGATGTTGCTCAAGTAGATACATCGGGATAGATACTACTATTTCTACAAGCTATTAATGTTATCTTAGAAAAGGATAAATCACCCGACAAGGATGCAAGCATACCCAAGGATAAGGGTGCAGAAGAACCGAAAAACACATCTGATGAGAAAAATAAAGATGGAGAGAAAAAAGAAACCAATGAAGCACATAAAGAAATAGATAGAGGACAAAAAGAAAATAAAGGTGAAGAAGAGAAGCAACATGATACCACTCTTAAGGATACAGAAAGAGATGCTACAAATAAGGCTAAGGTTGATGTGGAGATGTCCACTCCCAATCGACAGGAAGACACCGAGTAGCAGGATACATGTACACATACACCAAAGCCTTCAGCAAGCACATCAGACCAAACAAAGGAACTTGCTATGGTACTGCATACATGTCCCTCCACAACACTTTCCAAGAAGAAGAAGAACAAGAAAAAAAGAAAGAATCCAGTTACATTAGATGAAATTATTGAGATACCAGCCTGTGATCTGAGGTCATTGGATCTAGAGGCACTAACAAACTATGCAGAACTGTGTAGAAGAAAAGCTATATAGGATAAGATTAAAAAGGAAACAAAGGACACTCGGGTACTTGAGACAACAAGGGATATTCTTCAACAAATAGTACCTGATACAGAAATTGATCAAAACGCATCAATCATTGATCAACTAGGAATTCTTGCCGACGTCATTCATTCATAGAATGTGGATGCAAAAAAGGCAATTGAAGAACGAGGAGAGAAAAAGTACCAGTACAAATTGACCAAGAAAATCAGCCAAGAAGTGGAAAAGAACAAGGTAAAGCTTTCTGAACAAGTAAATGAATTAGATCCAATCATTTCAGAAGCAATCACCTTAGTTCAAAAATTAAGCACATTAGAGAAATTCACTAAGGAGAATGGTGAAAATATATCAAAATAGATGCATATCTTACACTAGTACTCAAAGTCTCTCAACAACTGACAATGCAATACAGTTGCATTATGCAAAGGTAATGGAAGCAAAGAAGTTGAGGCTTTAAATTTAAGAGGCAGAATCAAAGTTTAGAGATGAGGTAACTGAGCTACAGGCTCTACTGCTACCCAATCTTACACTACCGCAACAACATATGACAATAAGACAATTAATTGCCACCCCGGAGATGTTTGTCACCGACAACATCTATGATATGCACGCAAGGATCACATTGGAGCACATGGCTCTAGAACACCTTCAAGAAAAATGGGAGAAGATGATGGAGGACATGAACAACTCTCACTCCCACATTTTTGACAAGTTGTAAGTAATTACACCTTTTCCCTTACTATCAGAAAAGGGGGAAATTGATATGATACATACAAGGGGGAAAAGGATATGATAAAAGGGGAAGATAAGGTGAAAAGGGAGAATAGTATATAGGCAAGTGTACATACATATACATATACTATATCGACATATACATAGGGGGAGTCATAATGACAAGGTGAACACACTGTGTACATTACTAAACATTTTAGTATTTTGTACATATCAGTTTTTTATACTAATATCAAAGGGAGAGATTGAAGATATTTTTTGCCATTAGTATGAAAGGAAAAACAGTTTTGAAACCATCGATAACACCAACACTGAAAGACAGTTTAGTGCAACCCGACAAGCAAGTTCAAGGGAACCCAATGACACAATGCATCCTGAAAATGTTACAAGGGGAACTCGACAAGTGGATTACTTTGCAACGCGACATAACAGATGACAGAGGAACCTGATAGACTATAAAGCAACCCATGCACCAGTCTACCAAGAGACAGTTAGAATTTTGAGAAATGTGGATCTGACTTCCACGTCACATAAAACACTTGTGTTTTATATTTAGCTTTTTTATTAGCTTCAAATCTATTTCTTGAGGGACAAGCAATGTAATTGTAATTGTTTTAATCAGTCTAACTAATTGAAAACATGCAAACTAGGAGATCAAGGGCTAGTTGTAAACCTTCGATCATAGGGTTATCATTGTAATACATCAAAGTCAATTTAGGTCAAACTCATTGTATAAATAGATATGTAATCAATCAAAACGGGTGTGATGATGACTGTAGCCGAGAAGCACATCTATGGATCAAACTGAGAGTTTTATGTAGAAGAACAACAAAAGATGAAACAGGTTATCAAGAACCAAATTCAAGGCTATTGAGAAGAACAAAGGTATTGATCAATCACTATAGGTGATAAATATACGTGTAATCTTTATTGGATCTGTAATCAACAATTCTAGATTGCATATACTCAGGTCAATGAATATTTTTGACTACATTCTAACAAGTGTAGATAATAGAAGACATCCTTGAGAAAGGTGGATTTGACAATCCTTTGTAAATCTCTTAACCGAGTGCACACTTAACATTGTTGCTAAAACTCTTAACAGAGTAGACTTTAACCAGTCTCTACATGATACTCTTAACAAGGTAGATCATGAGAAGTGATCAAAATTGTAAGCCTTAACCGGCCCCTTCTATTCTGTAGATAGTGAAGCTTTCTGGGTTTCATCCCCACCGCAATTTTTACCTTCTAACAGGGGTTTTTTGCGTTACCAAATCTTGTGTCGTGTCAATACATTTCATGAATGTTTACATGCGAATTGAGTTTATGATTTGATATAACATACACAAAGATAGAATAGCATATATGGTTGGTAATACAATTAATTACTAAAAGGATTAAGGTTAAGTGAGAAATGTTATAAGGGTGTTGATTCACCCCTCCCCTGTCAGTACACACCATTCCATTATTTCCAACAATTGATCCTGTCAAAGAATTTGGTTTCTTAATTACAATTTAAACCTATTGTGTCCTCATTATTGCTCGAGAAGGAAACCCTAGATAAAATAATTTTGATAGATGATACCAGAATAATGTTTCTTGATTTTCTATTGAATGTTCATGTTGATACATCTGTTGACCCTATACAATAGTTAAAATGTTTAATGCTTTTTTTAAGGGCCATTGTACGAGCGATTAGAGAAGAAAGAAGAAGAAGAGATTGAGTATCGGAAGGATGATAGAAATGGGTAGTTTGTGCAAGAATAACAACACAAAATTGTAGGAAAACATGAGAAAATTCTGAGTTTATGTTAAAAATGCAATTAGTATGTTGAAATATAGTTAGAAATGACCCGATGCTACCAACCATATAAAAGTCAAGGTGGACTCAATTGAATTCAATTTTTCATAGCTTAGTAGTACATATGGCGCTGAAAAAGGTAGTAGTGGCTTTGTCTAGTTTTAGATTAATATTTTCCATACACAGTTGGATCTTTTACAAGACAAAATGAATCGAATTAAGAGAGCTTTTCCTACTAAGATGAGCAATTGATCTAAGGATGATAACTTTGTCTGAGATTTTAAATGGTGTAGAACAATTTGAAAGGAAGGTGTAGAAAACAACAAATGAAGACTTAATAGAGGATCTTGTTTGAGTGTTAGAAAAAAGACTCTATCTCAAGCTATTTCATTATGGGAATCAACTTTTGTGTTGCTGAAGGTACAATTTAAAGAAATAGTTCCTAAGTTACTGACTTGAAGTTTGAAAATGATATCGCATAGTTCTGGTTTTCTATTTCTTTGAAGTTTTTGCGCTTTCTATTAGTGGGAGTTTATAATGTTAGGGGGAGCACTTGTATATATTCTGCTACGTGTGGAAATATGAAAGGATTATTTTTTTGTGCCTTTTTTACTTGATGTCAATGGGGGTTAAATTTTTGATAATATAGAGATTCACAAGTGTTGTATAGTTGTTGCAGTGTTCTAGAGTAATATAGTAGCTAATGTCATACAATGTCACACCTATTTGAAGACTATTAGAACAATTTACAAAAGATGTTTTAGGATATCTCAGTATCTATTTGAAGGCCGAAGGTGTTCATCACTACTACTAGAAGGGACTCCGCCTTCCATACCCCACCCATAGGCTAAGCTCCCACATGGCTAAGATGTAGAGCATCGCTTTTGAAATTTTTTAGTGAGGAGCTTGACACTGTCGGGTCTAAGAGTGTCACATTGAAAAGGTGGGTTCATCATCAGCTTGCACAAGAAACGAACCAACCGAAAATCTGAAGTCAGCCTAGGTTGCTTTGCTGTCCCATAAGCTATATTTAGCCTCGTAGACGTAAAAATTATATCTATCTATCTATCTTGAAGAACTTCAGTCACATCAACGACCACAGGGTGGAGATCAGTACGATTTTTATTATACACTTTTAACTTTCGTTGGCACTCCATTAATGTAAGCCACTTTAACGACGGGCAACGATTTCTGACGAAAATATTTACGTCGGGAACTGCACCTCAACTGTGAACTATTTATTTAGGTTAACACTGTACGATATTAACCTTAAATAATCCAAACGAAGATATAAATATTTCCCTTCATTTGGTGATTTTTGAGTGGTCGAGAACTGCTGTTTGTGGAGAACAGCTGCATTTACAGAACAGAAAAGAATGGCGAGGGGAAAGGTGCATCTGAAAAAGATAGAAAACCCTGTAAATCGCAGGGTTACATTCTCAAAGCGCAAGGGGGGAATGCTGAAGAAGGCCAAGGAGCTCTCTCTTCTCTGCGATGCTGAAGTCGGCCTCATCATTTTCTCTGAGACGGGGAAGCTCTACGAGTTCGCAAGTCCCAGGTAGGGAATCCCCTTTTTCCTTCTGGATTATAGTCTCCAAGCAATCGCAAATTGTTTCTATTTTATTTTCAAAGTAGACAATTTTTGAGATTTGAAAACTCGTACAAACAAATAAATGTAGTAATATGTATACTGAGGCTTCTGTAACATTAAAGGAACATTTCCTGCTTTTATAATGAAAAATCAATCTTCGATTCTGAATTGAAGAGCTTTAAATTTGAAATTGTTTAAATTTCAGTTATATTATATAACAGAAGGATCTTATAAATATATATATATATATACACACACACATATACACATACATGTGTGTATATATATATGTATATACACACATGTATATATACATGTGTGTATATACACATGTATATATACACACACGTATATGTGTGTGTGTGAATACACGTGTGTATAAACATGTATGTATACATGTGTGTATAGATGTACACACATGTGTATATATACATACAGATATATACACACGTGTGTGTGTAGACATGTTTGCATGTGTGTATATATACACACATACACACTGTATTAAAAAAAATTAAGAATTAAACAATTAAAATTATTTAGGCATCTTCTCAGTCATCTTCCGGGTGAACCAAACGGGTCCAGCCCATATTCCGGAAATCATTTCTAGAATATGTATCTTCCAGAATTGTAGCATCTTCCAGAATTGGCCATATCGAGCATTTGGTATTCCAGTACCCAAACGGGCCCTTAGATGCGACCATTACAAAGAACTAAATAGGGTAGGGAATAATGTTCTCACTATAAATAATTTGTGGATTGGTGAAAGTCTATAAATGCGACCATTACAAAGAATGGTTTATAGATTGGGCGCATTAATTTAATTGTTAGTTGACAATTTAAAAAAAAATGAATAATGATCAAGGGTTTTGTTTATAAAATGCTCACCAATTTCATTAGTTCTATTAATAAGGGGTTTGAGATTATGTCTATTTGTTTTGATGGAGGGCTTTATATAAATCTATTCACATGTAGCTATCTGATATGGTAGCAGGAGACATAGATTTAACCTCTTTGGCTAAGAGCAAAAGGCTAATGGTTATATATTTTGCCAAACTTGCTCGAGGCATGCTCCCCACCTCATCCCTTATGATGTTAGAGCCTTGCACTAAGCAAGACTTGAGCCCTGTGGGCTCATTAGGAACCATTCAATGATATTATGTTTATTTACTGTATCAAAGTTATATTGTGCATATGTGACATTTAATATTTTTTAATTAGATGATGAGAAGGTTTAAACAATTATATCTTGGAATTTTAATGAAGAATTGAATGTCAAAATTGTATAGATTCTAGACTTGCTGATGGTATTCAAATAAATGTACACAATTTAGAAAATGTGTTGAGTTTAGAATGATCACTAATTTCACTACATGTTTAATAGATCTTGTAGGATATGATTCCACATTCTGCATTACTAGCAAATACACAAAATACTATTAAACTCACAAAATCCATCAATAGGATTGTAAGTTATTTAGAAATATGTTTTCCTTGTCTGTGATATTTGTTGATACATAAGGATTGATGGTATTGTAGAATACCTCAAGGAGATTGATAGAATGCAAGGGCAATGGTCTCCTAGCTTGTCCCTATTGATTAAAATGATTTTTGATAGTCATGGAAGAATGTCAAAGACAATAGTCATTTTGAGGCAAATGCTCTATATGAATTTGATGTATATTTAGGTTCTTTTTAGTTCGTCAAAATTAATTATTTATAGAATGACCCTTCTTTCAATGAATAAGAATTTTTGTATGAGTTGGATGTGAATTAATTCACATAAAATACCTATAACTGCTAAGACATAGATTAGTATCCTTTTGAACATATTGTTGGTTCTCATTGTAGGAACCTACAACTATCTATAATCTAAACATAATAGTGTTAGTGGCAAGGTAATCCCCCTTCATGTGATTAATATCCTTTTGAACATATTGTTGGTTCTCATTGTAGGAACCCACAACTATCTATAATCTCAACAAAATAGTGCTAGTGACAAGAAAGTCCCCTTTCAATTGGTTGTATCTGTTAGATGCAAGAAATTGAATGTGAAGAAAAAATAATATATGCATTTGAAGTAAATATAATCTAAGCATGTAAGCACAGTGTTGTATGCACCCTTTCTTTCTCCATAGAAACATTAGTGAAAAAATTAACATTTTTGGAGAGAACTTATTTTCCATAAGGAAATTCAAATCGTGGCTATGAGTTTATAGAGCCAAGAAAATTACTATTTGATGCAAGGATGGATGACGTGAGGGGCTAAGGGCACTCCCAACTACCAAACTAGCTTGTAGACACAATGCAAAAAAAACAAAGACAAAGTGAGAGAAGAAACAAGAGGAATCTTTTTCATTAATTGTTCAAACTCAATACATGTCAGGCTGTAAGGCATTCCCGGTTTGGGCCATATACATTCAATGAATTACAGATTGATCTTCATACATGCGAGGTCAGAGACCTGCATTCCAGATAATTCAATACTTTATCTTCTATTACAATTTGATATCAAAATCCTACTTCTAAAACTAAGAACATAGAAACAAATATATACAAGAGTCCACCAAAGAGGTTGGCACTCAAATTCATAAGTGAGACCCAGATTTAGGTGCACATAGATCCCAATGAGAGACCGCACATTAATTAAGCAACATAAATTAAATGGAGATGTCGGTCACCAGATCCAACTCCAAAATAAACAACTCGGGCAAAGGATGACTAAGTAACAGAGTAACTCGGGACAAGAACACATCAAGCAATAGAAAATGACTCAGGCCAAGCATACCCGAGAAACAGAAGACAAACACGAGTGACAGGAAATGAACTCAAAACAAGCATACCCGAGCGACATAAAATGAACTCAGAACAAGCATACCTGAGTAACAGAAACCTGAGCAACAGAGACCAACTTGGAACAAGCATACCCAAGCGACAAAACCCGAGCAACAAAGTACTTCAGCGAGAAGCCTCTAAATAAACTAAAGGACAAAAGCAAACATATTTTTGGTTGAGCAGGATTACCAGTGACCCAAGATGCTCTTACATTAGACACCTAGTGTTACAAGAAATTATTGCTCGAATCATGTATCAGGTCCAACCTGGAATGAATCCAACTTAGTTTGAGAAATCAATGATGAGTCCTCAATCGACTTGTTCTTCCATTTTACAAGATACTCCATAATTCCTTTCCTCTTGTACTTCCGCCAATTCTCTGTTTCAAAATATATTCAACTTCCTCTATCTGCTTCTTAGGATAATCACTTTGTATTGTCACTCCTTCATCAGGTTCATGATACTCATACAGGTCTGAAATATTGAATATAGGTGATATATCCATGTCATCAGGTAATTCAACTTGATAAGCATTTCCACTATCAAATCTTCTCAGTATTCTTCAAGGACCAAATTTCTTCATGTTTAATTTTCCATATGTTCCAATAGGAAATCTACCTTTCTTCAAATGAACCATTACAACATCACCAACTTCAAATGTTTTATGTCTTCTTGATCTGTTTGCACTATCCTTGTATTTCTGATTACTTTTCTCCAGCTTATGTTTTACATCATCATGCAATGTCTTCATAAACTCAGTAAATTCTTCTGCTTCAGCTCTTGGTTTCTCTTCTCCAACAATATCTCTCAAGTCTGATATAACTCTCAGTTGTGTGCCATGAACAATCTCAAAAGTTGTATTTCTAGTACTTCTATTTAATGAACTATTGTATGCGAACTCTGCTTGTGCCAACATCAAATCCCAATTACTTGGTGTGTCTCCAACTAGGCATCTCAACAAGTTACCCAAACTTCGTTTTACTACTTTTGTTTGTCCATCAGTCTGTTGATGAAATGTAGAACTATACTTCTACTCAGTATCCAACTTCTTCCAAAGTGTTCTCCAAAAATAAATTACAAATTTACGGTCTCGGTCAGAGATGATACTCCTTGGTAATCCATGCAATCAGACAATCTCCTTAAATAAAATATTTTCTATGTGTATTGCATATGATGTTTTCTTACATGGTATTAAATGTGTCATCTTAGAAAATCTATCCACAATAAAAAATATGGAATCATTACCTCTTGCTATCCTTGGTAAGCCAAGAACAAAATCCATGTTGATATCAGTCCAAGGTTTCTCAGGAATAGTAATCGGTGTATACAAACCAATATTCTGACTTACTCCTTTTGCAACTTGACAAACTCCACAACTTTTCACAAATTTATGAACATCCTTATACAACTAAGGCCAAAAATACCCTTCCTTAAGAAAACTCAATGTTTTATCAATACCAAAATGTCCAGCCAATCCACTAATATGTTTCTCCTTTATTAAATTAGTTCTCATTGAATCTCTCGGTATACACAACAAAATACCTTTGAACAACATATCTTCTTGAATGAAATAGTCTTCATACTTGATTGATTTGAATGAGGTGCTCTGCACACTCTCCACTACTCAGAAAAATCATGATCACTTTCATACAAATGCTTCATGTCATCAAAACCAAGAACCTCCATTCTCATTTCAGTCAACAAATGTGAAACTCTCTAAATACTCTACCCATTTCATATGTCTCTGATTCAACTTATTCTGACTACCCAAATATTATAAAGCCTTGTGATCTGTATACCACACAAATTCATTTGGCATCAAATAATGTCTCTATTTCTTCATATCTTGATTAATAGCATAGAACTCTTGATCATAGACATAGTACTTCCTTTTAGCATCATTCAACTTTTCACTAAAGAAAGCACAGGTTTACCTTCTTGATTCAACACAACCCCAATTGCACTTCCACATGCATCACATTCAACTTGAAATACCTTATTGAAATCAGGTAATGCTAACATAGATAATTCAACAACCTTCAACTTCAAAGTCTCAAAACTCTTATCAACTCCATGTGTCCATTTGAATTCTCTTTTGTCTCCTCTCATTGTCTCAGTCATAACATTACAAATAGAACTGAAATTTCTAATAAACTTCCTATAAAAACTTGCCAATCCATGAAATGATCTTACCTCAGTGATATTCTCTGGGGTACACACCCTAAGTATAGCTTAAACCTTCTCAGGATCCATCTTCAGACCATCATCTGAAATTACAAAACCCAAATACACAAGTTCTTCTTTCATGAAGGAACACTTACTTAGATTTATCAACAATTTTTCCTCTTTCAATCTCTGAACAACTTGTCTTATATGCATCAAATGCTCTTCTCTAGTCTTACTGAATATCATAATATCATCTAAGTATACAATCACACATTTACTTAATAATTTCTTCAAAACTTCATTCATGAACCTCATAAATGTACTCAGTGCATTAGTTAAACCAAAAGGCATAACCAACCACTCATACAAACCTTCCTTTGTCTTGAAAGTAGTCTTCCATTCATCAACTTCTCTGATTCTGATATGATGATATCTACTGTTCAAATCAATTTTGGTAAAATATCTTGCTCCACTCAAACAATCCATTATGTCATCCATTCTTGGTATAAGAAACCTATACTTCATTGCGATCTTATTAATTGCTAGATTGAATCAATGCACATTCTTCATTCTCCATTCTTCTTAGGTGCCAACACAATAGGTACTGCACATGGACTCAAACTTTCTCGGATCAATCCTTTGTTCAATAATTCATGAACTTGTCGGTTAAGCTCGTCATTCTCGGTCGGTGTTAACCACTGTGGTGCTTTGTTTGGTAAACTAGTTCTAGGAATCAGATCCATACAATGACTGATATCTCTCATTGGTGGCAAACTATCAGGTACATTATTTGAAATGATCTCCTTGTACTCAGTAAGTAACTTCTCAACTTCTACAGGAATTTTATCTTCTGTATTCTTACTCGGTTTGTTAGGAATCAAAGCATAACATATATCATTTCTTTTCAAATTCTTAACAAACTATCTACCTTCCATCAAAAAAACTTTCACAGATGTACATATCTCACCAACAGTTTCTTTAACCAAAGGTTACAAAATTTGCTTCTTACCATCAACCCAAATAGAATATTTATTCAATCTTCAATTATATATAGCATGTATATCATATTTCCAAGGTCTACCCAATAAAATATGACAACAATCCATTGGAATAATATTACACAACTATTGGGATTAATTGGAAGTAGTATAAAGAGGGGAGGGGTGAATCAGTACCTCTAAAATTTTTAACACTTTTCATCTTACTTTATTAGTAATCAATTTTTACTGTATTACCGACCAAATCTGATGTTCTTTCTTATGCATGTAATATTAATTCATGAACTTAATTGTATGTAACATTCATAGAAACATTCATGAAAGTAATAGACACATAACACAAGATACGATATTGCAGAAAAATCCTGTTAGGAAGTAAAAATTGCGGTGGGGATGGTGTTGACGGGACTTTGTGACTGGCCAATCCGCCAACAGATGTAAGTTGTCACCTGGTACTGGGGTACCGGCCAACTTCACCTGTAAAGGTTGTCCGGGGAAATGAGATTCCCCGGGCCTTCAAGCACGTGAGAGTCGGGTCTCAACGGTGTGGGAGCTTAGTTGGGAGTGTGACTGTTTTGTTTGGGGGGATACTGGTTATCTTGGCTCATCTTCTCCAGGGATTTCGTTGAGTTGGGTTTCCTGCAAGCGCGCATTAACTTTACCAAATAAACTTCAAAAGATAGATCAGGGCTAGAAGTATTCCATCTACCTATAGTTATGCTAAACATTCAAGCCATCAATCATGCTCTAACACACTACACTAAATACTGAAGAAATACATAACCATCAGCTCATATTTAATCAATACCGAGGGAAAAGGTCATTAATCTACTTAAAATATCAAAGCAAGAGACATAAAGAACATACAACACAAAAGATCATTAATCCAGAGATCAGAATGCTAACAACATCATTGATAAAACCCTTCCTTCTTCATTCACATGTTTCCAAAAAGCACTGGTGCATACAATAATGGTGGCTCCAAGGGAGCATCTACTACTGAGAATCTCTAACAACTAAAGAGCATTGAACTCTACAGCTGAAAAATAAAAAATGCTATAGATATGGACTGCAAAATCATCAATTTTTCCGACCCTTGGAATGAGGTCGGACTTAATATTTATACACGAGATTTTGACCTAAAACCAACCTAACTTATTTTACATAAATAAGATAACACAATTTCTGGTGGCTGGTACTACCTACACCACACTACAAAAAGACCTCAAGACGAAAAAGGTCTAACATGTCAGAAGAATAAGACAAGAAAGGTGGAGTGGAAGAATTGGCCTCAAGAAGGGAGCCATAAGGAGAAAAGAAGAAATCTGATCCCCGGGGATCGAGGCTACATGCCTCATAAATGGAAGAGCGGCGCACTGTCTCCGATGCGTCAGGTGTAATGTTTGGGTAGCACCTTGGGAAGACTGCTTGTCAGAACCATCTTGTCGAGTCGACGTGCCCTGCTGGAATCACCTACCTTCTGACATCCTTATTAATTGCCTTGAAAGTGATCATTTGGCCTTGGGAACCGGGACACTGGTCACTTACAGAATACAAAACCGTTGGATCCAAAATTTCGTGATCCAGGAACGTGCATTCCGAAAGAATGAATGAATACAAAAATTACACCTGCTAGGGATTATCTATTATCTCCGGAGCCCGGAGAACCTTGTTTCCCTTTACTATTTTTGAGAGCTTTCAACACTTGGCTTACGCCTTCTTCATCTATGCCCCGGATGCTGTCTCATTGACTGTGAACAACCTCCAATTTTTCCTCAACATCTTTGGCCCCGTTCCGGAACTCATCCACCATCTTCACGATGTCGTGTGCACAGATCATCATCTTGGATAATCTCAGTAACCTTCCGTGGTCAAAATCTCCAGCAATCGGATACAGGGATTCCATCTATTCATCAAATTTACTGAGGACGTAGTCCTCCGGGGTGCACATCCCGGTGGTGAAAGGATCGACTTGCGATACTCCAACCACAAATGCTTGAAACAGGCCCAAGGGATATTGGGCCACGGTCACCTTTTCTTTCAAGGCCTTAACCAGTTCCTTGCATACCTTGATTTTGAGGCCAAGTCTAGAGTACTGGGCCTGGAGGGAATCATATGATTCGTCTCCCAAAATTTCTGCCTCTATGGCGGCTTCTTCTCCAATGTTACAAATTTCTTCCAACCTGGCCTTCCACTTTTCATACTTCTCTAAGTCTTGCTCCCATACAAGAGCGGAGCCATTTGCTTGGCTGATAAGGATGTCGATCTGATAAAGATCTGGAAGGGACACCGCTAGAAATTTTCTTATGGCAGCTACCTGCTTGGCGACCCACCCGTCTAAAGTCTGCGCCTTCTTTGCGGCCCAGAGAGAATCCATGTCACCTTGCGCAAGCATCAACCTGGAGGTAGAAGCTTTCGGGTGGACCTCGACCAAAGGCTGTGTAAGTTCCGCCAGAAGTGCGAGAATATTAACATTATTTTCTCTTTCCTCCTTCAACTTCTGGCCCTGTTTAGCGTACTGGGCCTCCAATGCCTTGGTGGCCTCTCTCAGCAGGTCAAGTTCACCTTGCTTATCTCTTCTCCCTAGTGCCACTTCTGTCACCATGTAATCTTCGGGCCTTACGACCACTGCATCTGCATCTGGAGGAGGTGTTGCAATGGTCACAACTGTGCTTCCTGTGGGACCAGTTTGAAAGGTATCGACTGTCCGTGCCTTCTTAGGCTTCTGGGCCTCTACATTGCGGGCCATCATCTCGGCCAAGGAGAGTGGAGCTCCTGTTTCTACCACCGGGGCTTTCCTCTTCCTTGATTCCACCAGCCATTGGGGTTGCTTTGCAGTTAGGACCTGAGTATCCATTTTCTCTTTGGAACCCAACGGTGCGTTCCCGAAATGTTCAATGTCATCGGGCTCTTTTTCTCTTTCTTGTTCTTGTTCCTTCTCCTATTCTCTGGAGGCCTCAGTATTCACCGCCGTGTCGGTGTTCTCCTTTGTGATATCTCAAACTTCTCCTTCTCCGACATCCATATCACTTGTATCTTCTGGGACTCCCTCGTCCCTCCCAACATTAGTTGATTTGACATTTACATTTTTCAGGACTGCTCGGTCATTCTGCTGTTGCTGTTCTTTGGCCTCATTGGCCTCGTCCACTGGAACATTTTCCTCCATTGGAACATCTTCTGGAGGTGGGTGAAGTTTCTAGCCAAAGTTTAACAATGTGACCACCTTTACTACCTCACCAAATGTGCTCCAGGGTGTTTGGTCACCTTGAGTAACCAAAGGCGTTTGGAGCGTGATGATCGGGGGTACGGTTGATCCCGTGGGTCCGGGCGCCCCAACCATTGGTCGCTCGTCTGTGCCCTATCTTGGTCCATCCTCGGTCTCTTAGACTGGTGTTTTCTCCCACTTAGGCTCCCTGTATGTCTTGCCCCGACCTTCCTATTCTGATGCAACTTCTTCTTTTGGGACTTCCCTTTCTGCGGGGATGTCATCTTTATTTTAAGCAGCAATCTCTTCAACTGCGTGACCAATATCCTTATGCAAATTCATGAGCTCATCTATCTTGAAGATGTCATCAAACCCATCATGTGGGGGAGGGCTGTCAGGGATCTCTTCAAGTTCAGGGGAATCTAAACTGACGTCAATGGGAGGCATATCTGGCATACCAGGGCTAGTGGCTACACTTGGAGAGGGGGTCACCTTTTCCTTTTTCTGTCTCAGCAGTGGGACCCCGGTCTCCAAAATACTGGTAGACTCTGCCTTAGTGAAATTCTGTCTGCTCATCATCGCGGCCAATGACAGAGATCCCAGCGGGCGAGCAGATGCCATGAGAGTTACGAGGAGACCGGAGGATATCTGTGTGCTTATCTGTTGGTTGGCCAACCTTGCTGACTCCATTTGTTGTTGTAGTTGTATCATTAAGGGAGTGGGACCTTGGGGAGGTACCTTAGCCGGGGCACCCTCTTTTTCTATCCCCTTACTTGTGCTAGGTCCGACGGTGACAGTGGAAGCTGAAGCGGACCTTCGGACAATCGATCCCTTTCGGGTGCTTTAGGGGCACACCCGGGAAAAATACTGGTGATTGGCCTCCAAAATCGGGCGGCATACTGCGTCAATTGTCAAGTCTTCTAGGGTGGCCCAATCCACAGGAGGGAGATCCAGCTTGTCTAATCCCTGCCCTTTATATGCTGGGTTCTCTAATGGCCCATCATCTAAAAATCCCTTCGGAAAAGTCTGAAGGTCGAGCACCTTCATGAGTCCTTTGGACATGCGTGAATGTTGACGGGCTCGGAGGTCGAAACTGTCCTAACAGTCTACCCAAAAGTCTTCAAAATCTTCCTTGTCTGATGGGAATACATGAGGAAGTGCCAAGGCAATCTTTCCTAGAGGATCATAATTATTCCTGGCGTGGTGGAATTCCACCAGTCCCAAGCTTTTCAACTCACTATCCACCTCCCTTGCCGTGGCGAGGCTGCACATATAATTCCCACATGAAACTAGGAATGGGACGTTAATGAATTTCTTCAATGTGAAGAAGGTGTGCAGGTCCATGATCTGCCGGCAGAACTCCACAAGGATGATTTTATCCCCGTAATATTGGGGAAGAAGATAGGGTTTCTCAGAGAAGTCGGTCACCCAAATATAGGTATGATGTTGGAACTGAATAAAATCATGGCCATAAGTACTGAACAGGCTCATCCTCTCCAATGATAATCGGTACCCAGTGTCCCAGGTAAGCATTAGAATATTTTGGTAAATGAAAGCATCATTTACCCAACAAAAATTTAGGAAACTGAGTTCCCGACCCGTTTCCAAGCTCGCCACTGTTCCCAAACCCGAAAAAGCTAGTATTCGTTGGGCTAGTTGCCATAGCACGTAAGATGTCATATAAAACTTGGAACTCTAGATGACACCCTTCAGCTGTGTGTCCACATGATTAGCTATAATGGCCGCCCAATTAAAGGTCTGGTTGCAGGTGGTGATACAGTACAAAAAGTATTACATCCATGCTGAGAAATATCGGCCATGTGGCAACCCAAAAATCCTGCACAAAAATACAATGCCCACCTGAATGGGCTCTTTGAAATCCCCTCGGGGAATTTCCAAATTCATCCTTTTATAGTCCCTTTCTGGGGACTTCAGCCACTGGTTGTTGAGATATTGTCAGGAGACAAGGGCAGCTTCCTCAAACTCCTATAGTGCTTCGGCCCGATTGACAATGATGGACCCCTTGAACTGTGGAATCCCAGCCCTGAGGCAAAGGTTTCTATGTCTAGAGTGACGATTGTGTTGACGGGACTTTGTGACTGGGTCCACCAAGAGAGGTAAGTTGTCACCGGGTACCAGGGTACCGACCAACTTTGCCTGCAAAGCTTGTCCAGGGAAATAAGATTCCCCAGGCCTCCAAGCACATGAGAGTTGGGTCTTAACAGTGCGGGGCTCGGTTGGGAGATGTGACTATTTTGTTCGAGGGGCATAGCTGATTATCTTCAACTCATCCACTCCAGGGATTCAGTTAAGTGGAGTTTTCTCCAAGCATGCATTCACTTAGCAAATAAACTTAAAAAGATACTACAGAGTTAGAAGTATTTCATCTACCTATAGTTATGCTAAACATTCAAAACATCAACAATGCTCTAACACACTACACTAAATACCGAATAAATATACAACCATCAGTTTATATTTTATCAGTAGCAAAGGAAAGGAGGTCGTTAATCTACTTTAAGTATCAAAGCAAAGGACATGAAAAACACAAAGCATAAAATATCGTTAACCCAGAAGGCCAACAACATCATTGAGAGAACCCTTCCTTCTTCATTAACATCTTTCCAGCAAACACTGGTGCACATGATACAATGGTAACTCCCAAGGAGCATTTAACTACTGAAAGCTTAAAACAATGGAGCATTGAGCTCTGCAACTAAGAAATGAGAAAACCAGATTTCTATTAACTATGGACTGCAAAATCATCAATTTCGCCGACCCTTGGAATGAGGTCAGACTTATTATTTATACACATCACTTGACCTAAACCTAACCCTAACTTATTTTATACTTTACAATATAATACATTATCCGGTGGCACCATAGAAACAATCACTCAAGAGACACCCTGACCACAAACTTTACATCCTAATTTGGGGCAATTAGTCACAATTTCACATGTCCTCGATCTACCTCACTTTGATCTACAAGAAGCTAACTGAGTCCATCAAATAAACATTGCTGAATATTTAAACAGATCTGATGATGATGTCACGGACTCTCATGACTATGAATGGGATCAACTATCTATTGCCTCTGAAGATATTGGGATAGATACAATCCACATGTTTGCAGCTTCCTCAGCTCCTAGTAAATGATCTGACACTCCTCTCAATGATACTGATCCTCCTGAAGTAGAAGAAGAATTCATTCCCTCGATCATTGATGGAAACACTGGTGAATACATAAGTCTACAAGAATTTCATAGGCTACAAACAAGAAGCCTCCTTTTACAGAGAGATGATGATGAGATTTCTACTGACGAGTCATTAGAGTTCGATCCACATATGACTAACAATGACTCTTTTTACGATGATCTCACTCTTATTGATCTAAACATCAAAGATATTAACTTAACAAACTGTGTCATGTCGGTTAATGGTCTTAATGCTAACACGATGCTGTCCTTCCCATAATTTGACTCCCTAACATTGGTACTTCCAGACCTAATTGATTGGACTGAAATGGATCCTACTCCTATCCTCAACTTTTCCAATGACCACACCCTAGCTTGTTATTTCAATGCTTGTGAACCTTACCCTTCTTCGACCAATGCAAGGAATGAGAACATGTCATAGGAGGATATCAAGTTTCTTAGTCACAAACTAAAAAATAAAAAGAAGAAGCGGACTGATGGTGAAAACCACTCTGTGGCAGTATAAAATCCCAAAATAGTTAAGAAAAAAGATGTATCCAATGGTGAAAACCTCTTAGAGGCACCAAAGGATGAGACTCTTGATATCCTCCTTGAAAACTTTCAGGAAAGATCTTCAGTATTGATTGAACCAACACAACCAGTAAACTTGGGCACCATTGAAAACCCTCAAATAGTTTATTTGGCACAATCTTTATCAGAAGAAGAGAAGGTATAGTTCACAGCGTTCCTGAAGGAGAAGAAGATCAACTTTGCATTGTCCTACACTTATATGCCTAGGCTAGATCCTAATCTCATCATGCACCACTTATCTATATCTCCCGGGATTAAGCCCGTAAAACAAAAACTTAGAAAGATGCATCCTCATGTTGCATTATTGGTGAAAGTAGAATTAGAAAAGTTGTTGAAAGTTGGATTTATTCGTGTCATTGCCTATGCAGCATGGATCTCCAATGTGGTCCCCATTTCTAAATTTGATAAATCTATTAGGATCTGTACGGACTTCAGAGACCTCAACAAAGCAGGTCTGAAAGATGATTTCCCTCTACCAAACATTGACATGATCATAGATCTTACAGCGGGCTTTCAGATGTATTCATTAATGGATGGATTTTCGGGATATAACCAAATCAAGATCACCCCTGAGGATCAATAGAAAACCGCATTCATATGTGCATGGGGCACATTTTGCTGGAACGTCATGCCATTTGGGTTAAAGAATGCCAATGCAACATATCAGAGAGCTATGAAAACCATATTCCATAACTTGATGCACAAGAACATGGAGGACTATGTCGATGACACATTGGCTAAATCTAAGGAGAGAGGTACTCACATTGCTGACCTAAGAAAGATATTGGATCGAATGGAATAGTTCCAAATTAGGCTCAATCTGAAGAAATGTGCCTTTGGAGTCCAATCAGGCAAGCTCCTAGGATTCATAGTATCAGCAAAGGGAATAAAGGTAGATCCTGCAAAGGTAAAAGCTATTCTAGAGATGACTCCTTCACGTAATATCAGTCAAATGAGGATGCTACAAGGGAGACTCCAGTCTATCAGGAGATTCATGTCCCAACTTGCAGATAAGGCACAACCCTTTACTAAGCTACTACATAAAGGGGTTACATTCAAATGGGATGAACACTGTGAAGCAAACTTCAGAGAATTGAAAGGGTACCTGGCTGCTCCACCTATTCTTATGGCGCCTATTCATGGAAAACCCTTACTCCTATACATTTAAGCTATGACTATATCCCTAGGAGTATTACTGGCACAAGAAGATGAAACAAAGATGGAACGAGTTATCGACTACATTAGTAGAACACTAGTCACTTATGAGCTCAATTATGGCATTATTGAAAAAGCATGCTTAGTAGTCATCTTCGCATCATAGAGATTTCTCTCTCATACAATGAAGCTCATTGCTAAGATAGACCCTCTAAAGTATCTTTTGAGCAGAACAGTATTAACAGGACATTTGGCAAAATGGGTCCTAATTCTAAGTGAGTTTGATATTGAATATGTAGAATGGAGAGCTATCAAAGGACAGGTACTTGCAGATCAATTGGATGATTCACCACTCCAGGATGATGAACCTTTACTAATTTAATTTCCTGATGAAACAATCATGCATCTCACTGAACATCCCTGGAGGATGTACTTTGACAGTTCATTCACTCAACAAGGATCTGGAGCAGGGGTCCTCTTCATAACTCCACAAGGATACAAGATTCCCAAATCTTAAAAATTGATGTTTCCATGCACCAACAATATGTCAGAATATGAAGCATTGGTCAATGGCCTCAAGCTAGCCATAGAATGGAAGATCATAGAGTTACACGTGTATGGTGACTCCCAACTAATTATCAATCAAGTCAATGGGGAGTATCAAACAAAAGATGAAAAGTTGATGCCCTACAAGCAACTAGTTGATGATCTAAAGAAGTACTTTGTCTTCGTCACCTTCTAGCAGATACCAAGATCAAAGAACAAGACTGCAAATGCTATGGCTACCTTGGCATCCATGTTACAACTAGAGGAACATCAATTCCGCTATGACTTCTTAGTGGAAGAAATATCCTATCCTACCTTTGGTAACCCTGAATACCAGGTAATATGTGCCTTGAATACCCCAGATCAATCTTGGTATGCAAGTATCATTGCGTACCTTTCTGACCAAACCATTCCCGCCAATCTATCCAGAAATGAGAAAAGAACCCTGATTAGGACAGCATCGCGTTACGTCCTCATAACTAACAACCTATATCGACGTGGTCTCGACGGTACACTTCTTCAGTGTTTAGAACTCGAAGAGTTTGATCTAGCATTAAAAGATGTCCACAAAGGAGTATGTGGATCACACTCGAACGAATTTTCATTAGCTAAGAAACTGCTCAGAGTAGGCTATTATTGGCCTACCATGGAGAAACGAGCCAACACTGCCACCATTATTATTGTATGATGTCTGACAGAAGTGTACAAACACTGTACGGATGAATCATAACAAGTGAAGATGAGGATATGAATAAGGATGTGTCATGACCTTATCCCAAAGGTCGCTTGGCTTAATATTTCATATTGGAGATCTTACAAATGTTTTAGTGATGACTAGTTTCTTGATTGTGACAGTGATGCTTGACAGAGCAAGTCTCTTTGTTTTTGGTATATCTTACAAACGATGATGATTTAGGATATGCGAGTTTAAGGGATGACAAAAGGAATATTTAAGAATGTTTGTTTTTTATTGTGAGTTGTATGGTTGTTGATGACGTCAGTTGTGGTGTTTATTCTTGAGGAGACCTATTTGGGCCGAATTCAGAGATGTAGCGTGCATTATGGATTGAAAGTGCGGATTGTGGATCTTGGATTATATCTGATGTATTGTAATTGATGTTTACTCTTTTTAGGTACCTTTTGTATCTTAGAAAGGGGTTAAATAATTATTTGAATATTAGGAAATCTTAATTGGCCGACCTTATTAATTATGATAATAGGGTATATATAAGAGATATTTTCTTTTGAAAAGATGTGATAGTGGAATGATGAGAAGGTAATTGAAAAGATAGAGAAGTATGGAGGCTGTGAAGCTTGATTGGCTGCTAGATGTAGAGCAGAGTTTTTGGTTATAGTGCTTCATTAGAACTGACCAAGAAAAGATACTTGCTATCAGACAGCTCATTGGATTTTATATTTCTTATATACACTTGTTCAGATGGTTAATCCTTGAGGGTGGCTTTAACCTTCTTTGGGCAGTGTGCCTAGGTAGTAAGCCCAATGTTACTCTTGACTCCTAAAAGGGTCTATCCTTTAACAGGGACTATGTATTGTAATGTTGTAATAAACTCCTAATAGGGCTAAAGCTTTTAGCACGGATACTATAATCCTAGTACATTATTTGTTGGTGCTAATTCCCACTGGGGTTTTATCCTTAACAGGGTTTCTTCGACAACAAGGAATGTGTTATTGTGTTGGCATTTACTATGTTATCATTTGATTTGAAGTTTTGGTTTATAAATTTTAAAGTTTAATAAACTTTATCACAACTGATTCACTTCTCCTCTCAACTGTGCTTGTGGACTGTTATTCCTAATAGGTTGTTTGTAGTTACAATCTCTTCCTTAATACATCTAGTCCATTCATTATCAAGTATCTCAATCTCTCATATTAGGTAAATATGATATTTTTCAATCTTTCTTCTTATCTGAACTCCCTTGTTCCTATCACCAATTATCTGTCCTTTATTATGATTCAATCTCATTTACCTTGGAGTCTTCTGCCTTTTCGCTGGTTTTTGAACTTCTTCTCCACTTGTGTAGGCTTCATCTTCTCCACTTTCTTTCATACTTGGACTTTTGTTCTGCACTTTTCGATGTTGACTCTGATCATTACTATCCCTCTAATGTCCAAATTCACCAAACCTTTCCAAATTCTCAAGACTTTCATTCACTTTAACATTTATTCTTTCAACTAACTTTTTTAGCCTTTTTTTATAAAACCTATATGCTTTACTTTTGGTATAATAACCAAGGAATATGCCTTCATCACTCCTTGCACCAAACTTTCCTATGCCTTTATCTCTCTTAATGTAATATGTACTATGATTTTTTTTGAAATACTTAACAGTAGGCACAAGACCACACCAAAGTTCACAGGGTCTCTTACTAGTTCCATATTTGATCTGTACTTGGTTAAGAGTGTATACTACAGTGCTCATAAATTCTCTTCAAAATATTTGTAGATCACTTCTTTCAAGCATCATGCTCCTTGCAATCTCTAGAATGGATTTTTTCTTGCACTCTACTACACCATTCGGTTGTGGAGTCCTAGGAGAAAATAACTGTCTCTTGATTCCATGGATCTCACAATATGTACTCAACTCATTTTATATAAACTGTCCACCTCTATTTGATCTCAAGTTCTTGAACTTTAGACCTGTTTCATTCTCCAGCATTTTCTTGAAAGCCTTTAACTTATAAAAATATTTATATTTCTCCTTCAATAAGGTCACCCATACCATCTTTGAGTAATCATCAATTAGTAGCATAAAATATTTTTCACCTTGCAAGCTTCTTGTCTTGGTAGGGAAACACAAATAAATATGAAAAGATCAAGAAAACCATTTAAATTTTGTTTCTTAGAGTGAAAAGTAGCTCTTGTTTTCTTTCCCAATTGACATTCCTGTGAAAACTATTAGTAGGCTTCTTCATCGGAGGGAAATATATAACAATAGAAGAAGAACTTATAACAACAATATTGTTAAAGTTCATACAACACAATCTCTTACTCCATAACTAGCTTTCACCTATTTGTGCAATCAACCAAGTCTTCTAACCATTATTCAAAAGAAATATAGTAGCTATTGTCTCAAATCTACTAGCAATCTCCCTTCCATAGTCATTCAAGGTCTTACACATGTCATCCTTGAAATGTGGTTCATAGCCTTTATCCATCATCTGACTGGCACTAAGAATATTATGTCCCAAAGCTTCTACAAATAATACATCATCTGTGTTATTTTTACTATCCAAAGTAATTGAACCTCTACCTCTAATCTTACCACTAGAGTTGTCACCCCATTTCACTTTTTCACCATCATACCTCTAAAAGATTATAAATTTACTCTTGTTACCAGTCATGTGATGAGAGCATCCACTGTGTATTACCCACTTATCTTCCTTGACAACTTGAGTGACTAAGATTTTTCTTCAACAACATCTTTAGCAGGACTAGAAGTCATTACAATATCCATCATATGATCATCATTTTCATTAATAACAATGAATATGAATTCATCATCATCCTTTTTAGCTTCATCAGATTCATCATTAGTAACACCATCATCAATAACATAGTAAAACTTTCTTTCTGTAGGCTTAGGTTCATTCTTATACTTAGGAACTCTATTAGGACATATGAATGCAAACTTTCTTACTTTATCACATAAAAAGTATTTAAAAGATATCCTTCCTTTAAACTTACTACTAACAGGAGCTCTATACTGTACTCTTTTTGAAAACTTTTCTTCTAACTCTTCAAGAGCTTTGTCTTCCTCTTCCATTTCCTTAAACTCCTTCTCCCATCTTGTCATTCTCCTTGTAGGTTTCTCAATCCGTTCTAGTTTTTACATGCCCTTACTAGTCACCATGGCTTTGAATGCTATCTCAGTCTTGGTAACTGCTCGACTAAATACACTCAATTCAAAGGCTATAAGCTTTCCAACTAGGTCTTTCCCTTGTCAAATTTGTTACTGTCCTTATTTCTTCAATAGTTGCGACCATGTTTTCATAGGTAGGAGGAAATATTCTCAGAATCTTTGCAACAATCTCATCTTCATCAAGTGTACCTCCAACACATCTGATAACACAACATCTCATTGATCTTTAGAATGTAGGATTAAATGTTTTCATCTTAGCTCATCTCCATGGCTTCATATTTTCGCTTGAATCTCTACAACTTGGCCATATTTATTACCGTGTCTCCTTCATAAGGAATTTTCAACTTATCCCATATCTGATGGGTTGTCTCTAATTCTATGACATTGGTCATCTTTGCATGATTCAATGCACTCAATAATTATTGCTTTTCCCTAATGGTCACCTTGGCCTCATTGATCTCATCAATATTTGTAGGGTTTTGAGGAGGATTGCATAAATTCTTTGTAATTATCCAAAAAATTTCATCAATGCATCTAAGCTGTACAATTATGTTGTTCTTCCACAATGCATAGTTGGTTCCATCAAATCTTGGATTGTCCTTCTTGAATGTTGTCATTTCTTGATCCCCCTCAAGCTGTTAGGCTACCTTCGTGAGACTAGGCTCTGATACAAATGGTAAGAAATAGGCAGCAAGAAACTAAGAGAGTGTTGGATGATGTTGGAATTGGATACTACTGATGTTGTTGGCATTCATGTTTTGTCACTAATGTCAACATATGTTTCTATGGAGGAAGAAAAAACTGGTTATTACTCTTGTATGATGATTGATAGAAGTGTAGAGATACTATATGAATGAATAAGAATGAGTGAAGATGGGGATATATAGAGGGATGTATGCTGATCTTATTTCTAAGGTTGCTTGGCTTAATATCGCATATTGGATAAGTTACATATGTTTTGGTGAAGAATAGTTATTGGAATGTGACAATGATGAGTGACAGAGCGAGTCATTGTGTTTTGAGTATATCTTATAGGAGATAATGATTTAGGTTATGCAAGCTTAAGGGATAACAAAAGACATGTTAAGGAATTTTTGTTATGGGGTGCAAGTCATATGATTGTTGATGATATCAATTGTGGTGTTTATTTTGGAGGAGACCTATCTGGGCCTAACTTCAGAGATGTAGCGTGTATTGTGGGTTACAAGCATGGATTACAGATCTTGAATTATATATGATGTATTGTAATTGATGTATACTTGTATACGTATCGTGTGTATCTTAGAAATGGGTTAGATAATTATTTGTATATTAGGAAGGCTTAATTGGTCGACCTAGTCAATTATTCTAATAGGGTATATATGAGCGATCTTTTCTTTTGAAAAGAAGTGTGTGTGTGTGTTTATGAAGAGAAGGTGATTGATAGAGATAGAGAAGTGTGGAAGCTGCGAGCTTGATTGTCTATTGGATGTAGAATAGAGGATATGATTGTTGTACTTCATTAGAACTGATCAAGAAAAGATAGCTGCTATCAGACAATTCATTGGATTGTATATTTTCTATATACACTTGTGTTTCCGATTGTATGTCCTTTAGGGTGGTATTAACCTTCTTTAGTTAGTGTTCCTGGACAATGAGCCCACTATTGTTCTTGAATCCCAACAGGGTCTGTCCTTTAACATGGACTATGTACTGTAATGTTGTAATAAGCTCCTAACATGGCTAAATCTTTTAACATAGATACTATAGTCTTAGTACATTATTTGTGGGTGCTAATTCCCACAAGGGTTTTACCTTTAATAGGGTTTCCTCAACAACAAAGGATTGTGTTACTGTGTTGGCATTTACTCTCTTATCATTTGATTAAAGTTTTGGTTTACAAAGTTTAATGTTTAATAATCTATCTCACAACGGATTCACCGCCCCTCTTAGTTGTGTTGGTAGACTGTTATTCCTAATAGAGAGGGGGGTGTGAATTAGTTGCTTATAAAATACTTAAAACTTCAAACCCTTAAACCTATAAAACTTGCAACCCTTTATCACTTTAACCTTTATTACTAATTTGCAAAATGTAAAGCATGTAAACACAAATAACAAAACATTAACACCACATAACACATAGATTTTTATAGTGGAAACCCAAAATAGGGTGAAAACCATGGTGGGGATAAAACCGATAATAAGTTTAGTACCTTATTAGAAGTATAGAACTATTACAATATGTGGAATGCACATGCATTCTGGCTCATTTCCTAGAGATCACTGCTCAAATTAAAATCCTCAAGCTACAACCCTAAGGAAGTCTCACTGACTTAGAATCACACTTCAGATACCAATATGAGATTTTATGAACTGTATGATAGCATCTATCTATGCCTTAGTCAAATCCATTTCAATACAGATAGATCCCTTGCCCCAATTCTCTCTTTCACACTCAGATGAGTGATCCATCCCTCATTGGATTTGTAAGAGTGCTTCCCTAGAAATCTCTTCCTTCTTCAATCTTCCAAAAACTAGTGTACACACGACCATAAAACTAAAACCCTAATTCACCCTATTAATCAAGAACTAGGTTCGAGAAACCTAATCCTCAAACAATCAACTCTTAATGCCAAAATCAACCATCAGGATCATTGCGCGCTTGCCAAACATTTCTTATAACCTTCACAAACACCTCAAGATCATAATCATAACCCTAAGATGTTTTACCAATCTCTGATAAGCAATTTTATCAAATTGTATTGACATTTCAGCTAAGAACATAATAACATCTTCAAATGCATTGAACTTGGTCACCTTGATTATTGTAAGCTTCCAACTCATCAGGTACATAATATTAGATCATTCTAAGGCTTCGTTTAGCTCAAACAAATAATCAAATCCATCATGCTCATCGAATCTGTTGGGTCACTTAAATTTTTCCATTTTAAAGTTCCAAAATAACTTGATTATATTCTTTGTTCAAAGATAAAGGACACTTGTGAACTAGCAAAGGAGGTATCAAAATGAGTTGGTCATCATTTTTCCAAACTCTCAGAACACACGTGTTGAAATAAAATGTGAATTAAATGCTAATGAGCTCAAAATTCAAGGAGCCAATGCATGAATTAAAGAAACACAAGTGACGATTGAGCTCTGAGGATTGACTCAGACAAAAGAAAATTCAAACAAAGAGAATCATGGAGATAGATTATAACTGAATTCAAATAACACAAGATATATTGATACAATTTCTCTGGGGTTTGCAAATCATAAATAATTCTATCAGAAGAAAATCCTTGAGAAAATATGCTTAAGAAATGTTATAATTTTGACATGCTACAAAAATGATGTCGCTAGAAGATGCATATGATCTAAATTTAAGAATATAAAAAGGACACATTTAGGAAAATCAAATTTTCTATCTCCAATCAAAATCTTACGTTCATACAATCTGTTTTGGTTTGTCGACAAAGCCAAAATCCAAAAGATATGTAGTTATCAACTAATTAGTTGATTAGTTTTTCTGAAAAGAGATTTCTAAATTTTAATAAAGAATGATGTCTTTTCACCCTAAAGAAGTATAAAAAATATTCAACTATATGTGGTGTAAAATGTAATCATAAAAATTATTATATTGTGTAATATTCATTGATAGTTTAATTTTTAGAGTTAGACTCAACAACTGCAAACATGAACTTTAATGTACTATTTTTTCAAAATCAATAAAGGATCTTTGCTTCTATCTCACTTATGGTAAGAAAGTTAAATTTCTTTCAGGTTATTCCCTTGTAATAATTGAGAAGATCAATTAATATTCTTGTAATGCTTGTGCAGGGATTTATTAGTCTCATATCCATGTTTGATTATCAAGGGGTCTATGAAAAGGTTGTGTTTCCTACTTCTTGTTCAATTGGTCTTCTAGCCAAGGAAGTTAAATCAATTGGACTAGAAAGGATATAATTAGGCTTAATTTCTCTACATTGAGAGAATTTGAACTGTTGATGGTATTGGAACATAAACCATCTTACAAGGTTGTACATAAGACTTGATTTGGATTGACTCTATTGCCTAAGTTGGAACAAATGATCCTATCTATTATTGCAAAATAGGCATTTGGTTCTAAGTTTAAAGTGTTTTATACTCATCATTCATTTAATTTAAAGCACTATTTAAAATAGAAAGTTTATCAAATCATTCTTACAAGTTTTCATTTTGAAGCATTCTCAAAGTATTCAGTAATCTATAGTTGTAAAGTTCATTGGATCTACTTCAAGGAAACAATTTGCCATCTTAAAGAGATCATTCAGTGTCACACATTATTATCTATTATAAAAATCCTTAAGTGATGAAGTCTAGTTTAGGTATAGTATTACCCACCTTGGTTCTGCATAGCCTAAAGCGTAGGGGAGGAGGATCATAATTAATCACTTACTTTCATTTGCCAAGACAACTGAGTAATCCCAACATTAGTTAAGCAAGCTGATTGGATTTTCAACCTGCAATTTTTGGAACCAACAGATTGGCGACTCAATTGGGGAATGTTCATAAGTTTTCCAAAATCTTTGGTGACATAATAGACTCTACTAAAGATAAGAGCTCATAAAAAAAAAAAATATTTCTTCGAAAAGAGGTGGAGACTCTATTTAAAAATATTTCAACCAGTGACTCTACTAAGGGTGAAGATCAAGAATGAGATGAAGATTTTCTCTTTTGAAAAAAACATCAATTCTATTTTAGAATGTATTAAAATAAACAATCATTTAAAAGGAAATCATTTATTCTAGATGGCATCAGGTCATTGGATCTCAGAAGATTTTAGTGTATTCCTAATTATTTATTCCCTAAATTTTCACAACTTGTACCAAAATTTCATGGAGAATATGATGAATCAACACTTGAGCATTCACATGCATTTTATACGTTCATAGAGGAAAATCAGATTTGTGTAGAAGATACAGTGATGAAATCATTTTTTAGGAAATTAAACGATAATGCAAGAGAAGAATATTCATTACCTACAAAGTGCATCTCATCATGGAAAGAGTTTGAGCGATGGTTTCTCCATATGTTTCATGATGTAGAAGATAATGTATGCTATGAACAAGACGAAAATAAGAATTACATCATGGAAGAAGAACCTTACATGTCTCCATTAGATGCATTTTTCAATTTGGAAAGATGTGAAGGTGAATCTACAACACATTTGCTCATAAGGATGGTAAATATTTATTAGGAAATACCTTCGGACATCATGCCTCCACGCAAGAAATTCTTAATTAAAATTTGTGAATTGGAAGTCTCAGGTGACTCTAGTTTGAAGCTTTTGTTCAGCATAATGGATGAAGAATAACTAGATGGGGATGTTTCGGAACAAGTTGACTCTGACAATCTAGAATGGTATCATTTTTCTGAATTACATAGTAAGGAAAATGAATGCACTAGTCATGTGGAAGATAAATAAGCATCCATACTTGAGATCTATGATGGCACTTGTGTTAAAATAGATAAAAATGAAGAAGAATTCATGCATTGTGAGATTTTTATAGAAATGGATATCAGTGATTATGATGATCTAAGGAGGAAGATATTCTTAGTTCAGAGGAAATTTCATACTTTTTAGATATAGAATATCAAAAATATGTTGAGAAGAATGGTCAAATTTTTTTCTCAGTTCCTCAAAACAAACAGACTAGTGAATCAAAGCATATGCGAGAGGATAAAATTTCTATAGATAATAAAGATATTGGCTTGGTTGATGAAGCACATGATGACACTCAAGAAGATGATGAATTTAGTGAAAGTATAAATTATGATTATCGTATAGAAGAAAGTACATATGAGAATGACTTCAATTTTTATTTAAATCTATTATATGAAGAAGGTGAAGCATTTTCAGATAGTACGGCTAATATACCAAGTTTTGAGGATGAACACTACAATGTTGAGAGTATGTTATCATGATGAGAGGAAGAGGCCAAAGGAATACATAATGTTTTAAATCTTTAAACGATGGAAACTTCAGACATAATCATTGATAGGAAGGTTGTAGACATGTGTAAGGAGGGAAATGATCTTGAAGAAAATCTAATCTCATAGAAGGGAACATGCTTTTGAATAATTGTCATGATAAAAATAATAAATTCACTAGTTTTTAGGTACTCGCAGGTTTGATGTAATGTATTAGTCATTTTTGCAATATGATTAATGATTCTGGGACTCAGTTTGGATGTCTCTAAGTCAAATGTAAGTATATCTATATACAACAGAGAAGTTGATAACAAAATGTGTCATATTGCATATAGTTGCGCATTGTGTGGTGAGACAGGACATTGCAAGGGGTATGGATTTGGCTTGCAGATCAACATAGAATGTAATAGTAATAATTAGAGCTAGATAAGAGAAAGTGTCAACATATTTTATCAGACATATTTTAGTATTATTTTCAAATTAGTGTCAATGAAATGTGATGAGAACAAGATTTTTGATAGAGGTCAGTATTGGTTTTGTATTTTGGTGGCCTAGGGATACCAAATTATATGTGATGTGATCTCTATAAATTCGTTCCATAGCCAAAGTGATTGGCACTTGGTCTTCTGATACCAGAGATAACTAAATTCTAGCTATACTCATGAGGAGCATACGACCCCAGAAAGAGCCATTGTTGGGTCACTAAAAATTTTCCATTTTGAAGTTCAAAAATAACTTGATTATGTTCTTGGTTCAAAGATAAAGGACACTTGTGAACTAGTGAAGGAGGTATTAAAATGAGTTTTTTGTCATTTTCCCAAACTGTCAGAACACATGTTTAAATACAATGAGAATGAAATTGTAATGAGCTCAAAATTAAAAGAGCCAATGCATGAATTAAAACAACACAAGTGACCATTGAGCTCTGAGGAGTTACTAAGACAAAAGAAAAGTCGATCAAAGACAATCATGGAGATAGATTATAATTGAATTCAAATAACACAAGATAGATTGATACAATTTCTCTGGGGTTCGCAAATCATAAATAATTCTATCAGAAGAAAATCCCTGAGAAAATATGCATAAGAAATGTTGTAATTTAAACGTGCTGCAAAAATGATAGTTGATGGTATTGGAACATATACTATCTTACAAGGTTGTACATAGGACTTGATTTGGATTAACTCTATTGCCAAAGTTGGAACTGACACTGATCCTATCTATTATTGGAAATTAGGCATTTGGTTCTTAGTTTAAAGTTTTTTTCTACTCAACATTCATTTAATTCCAAGCACTATTTCAAATAGCAAGTTTATCAAATCATTCTTACAAGTTTCATTTTGAAGCATTCTCAAAGCATCCATTTATTCTATAGAACTGTAAAGTTCATTGGATCTACTTCAAGGAAATAATTTGTCATCTTAAAGAGATCATTTAGTCTCACACATTATTATTTTCTATTAAAAGCCTTAAGCCAGGAAGTCTGGTTAAGGTATAGGTTTACCCACCTTGGTTTTGCAGAGCCTAAAGTGCAGGGGAGGAGGATCATAATCAGTCACTCTCGTTCATTTCCCAAGAAAGTTTAGTAATCCCAAAATTGAGAGGAAAGCTCATATGATTTTCAACCTGCAGTTTTGGGAACCAACAGGATCTATCAACATTTCATGCTAAAACTCAAGAACACTGTTGCCCCAACTGAAATACTTGGAAATGCCTTGCAGACCATCAGAATCACATTCCGTTTAAATGGTAGACATATTTCTATGTACTTAATACATTCCTTGTTGCGTAACCATAGATCTAGCCTTGAGTATGTGCGCGAAATCATTCTCAGCAACTCTATTACACTAGAAAATAGTAAAATAACCAGTGTTTATTTATGACATCATAACTTGATCAAATGATCATGTTAGCAACTAAAACCTGAAATGAACCATGTAGACAACCTCTACAAGAAATATCAAAACTACATAATAGACATGCTGACATCAATGACAAAACATCCAACTTGCCAACACTAGAGTATTGGGTTGATTGGTGGAACTCAATCTTTATATTGTAGTGTATAAAGGATAAAGACTTAGACATTTTGATATAAAATGGAATCAGCATAGGTTTTCATATCTCTCATTGGGAGATGAGGAGAATTTAGCAAGATTCTAGTTTGTGGCTCTACTACCTTTGGTTTTTATGGTATTTAAAGTGTACAAATATTTTTTATAGTATTCTCTATATATTTTTCTATTATTGCAGGTGAAATCTTTTAGATATGAGCCTGTCTACCTAAAATAGGAAAAATGGTTATGCTAGATAGGGGTGCACCTCAATCAAATTTCATGTTATTATTTATACCTTTATAACAACATAGATGATGATGATAACAATTATGTACTCATAGAGGAGGAGAGAATAAATAAATAATATAAATACTTAAAATATAATAATATCCTGTATGTGAATCTCTTTCTTGCATGTACACAAGATGATGATGAATCCCTACAAGTGTGGTTACATAACATGATAATAACAATAGATAAGAAATATTGCTTTGATAAGATGAGATTGCAGATCTATGTATGCTTGATAACAAATTTCTTTATAGCTTGATAAGATGGATCTTGATAGCATTTTCTAGTTATAATTTTAAATTAGAAGGGGAGTCACTTTGTGTGTTCCATCTTTTCATGAACAACTAATCAAAAATAGGAAACAACAAGATCATAATCTTTAAGGGCTGAAAGATGACATTTGAAATTTTAAATTTGGAGCCAAATTGGTAGGGAGCTAGCATTGGGTGCTAGTGTCCTACCAATTTGGCTATTAAAAGTGTTGGACACACTTTATGTTACATAGATTACCTATTAGGGTCCAAGATAGGCACATTTTCTTATAATTGGTGATGTATTCCAAAATGGATTCTAAACAAAGCATGAAAGCAAGGGGTGAAAATTTACAACGTTACATTTTAGTGTCTTATTAAAAAATATATAAAGGAGACTATAAATGTTATTGAAATTTATTTCCTAGTATTGTAAAATTTATTAATATTGCGTTGCTTTATTTTATAAAGATTATATTAGTTTTTTTCATGTAATTTTTAAAAAAACAATTTGTTTGAGGCTTGTAATTTGAGAATGATATGAAATGTGTAGGCGACTGATTAATATTTATTTACAAGAATTCTTGTCAAATATTTAGATCTAACAATGTATTTAGTTTCAAAAGAATTTTGAAATATTTATTTAAAACAATTATAATCTCAAATTTTATTTGGGAATTTATGGTGAATTAACATTTAAAATAAGCACATTCGTCTAATGATATTTTATAAATGAAAAACTTCATTTAACCTTGTAGAATTTTCTTCAGTGTTTCTTACATTACAAAATCATAGTAATTTTTTGTAAGATTAATTAATGTGCTTAATAATACTTGAATCTTTATGTGAACCATAATATTAATATAATGTAATGTGTTATCAAGTTAATATAAAACCTATAGGATATTGTTAATCATTGGTTTAATCTCATTTTCTACATGGTGCATTGCTTTTATTTTCTTTAGGAATAAAATGCAACTATGATAAAAAAAAATTTCTATTTGTGTTAGAATTATAAAAATTATATCTCCTTTTTGTGTATTATATTCAAATTAAATTATAGTGCTTCAAATTTTAAAGTAGGAAAAATATATTTTAATTTATTGAAATGTTTATTAATTTTATAAAGAAGGGAATGACCAAAACAATTCCTTGATAAAGCATGAACAGAATGATCGAGAAGTATCAAAAATATTTTACTTATACTGGAAGCACCATAGAGTTATCAGACAATGTAGAGGTATGTTTCATAACCGATTTGTTTAAATCATTCATTTTAATAATATTAAACTGTAAAAGAATTATGTAATTAAATTTGTAGTTTAGTATATTTTCCAAATTTGTTTTAATAAACCTTAATTGTATTATCATTAATGTTATTATATAAATATAGCTATCTATGAAATCATTACTAATTACTAAATGATACTTTAGTTGAACAATTGTTATGCTATTTGGAACAAGTAAGAATTTGCCAAAGGCAATATGCGAAGATCTAGAAGCTCAATGAATAGCACAAATAAGAGAGACAAAATGATATGATCAATTAATTGACTAGATTTAATAATGACCAATAATGAATATAATGGATAAATACATTGTAGGAGTGCTTTCTTAAATATGCAAGACAATAATAGTACATGATAAGGAGAAAATAAGATATCATCCATACAAGGTGGATTCACAGGTCCACCAAAGGTGGATCATCCTCCATTGTGCAATGAAGTATGTGCAACAATGTGAGGGTGGTAAGTGATGAACACACTAAAGGTGGATGTCACACATAAAGTGGAAATGTGAAAACAATTATCACCACCTAAGGTAGAATTTCTCCTACACCATGTGCTAAAATAATATGTAAACTCCTAAGTATCTCATGCACAAACTACTATGCAATCCATCATCCTAAGTAAGATTAAGTAAAGTGTAATTAGAATAACTAATTACACAAACAGCCCCCCCCCCCCCACTAATTGAAACTTAGGGGAATGCACTTAAAGCTCACAATGTAATATGGGTCCCGA
Source organism: Thuja plicata (assembly GCA_018584345.1). Classification (NCBI taxonomy): domain Eukaryota; kingdom Viridiplantae; phylum Streptophyta; class Pinopsida; order Cupressales; family Cupressaceae; genus Thuja; species Thuja plicata. The sequence continues at coordinate 1,853,676 of MU225776.1, read as the reverse complement.
CTAGTACACCATGTTAGGTACCCATGTACAATATGCAAGTGCAAGTTTAATACAATGCAATCTCTTTCAAAGTGGAGAAAGGGAGAAAACCCAGTGGAATAACCCCCCCCGCCAACAAAAAGAGAGATGAATACATAAAATAAGATAAAAGGATGGAGAATTTAAATGATCCCCCATGATGAAATATCCCACACCCCCAAGAGATCTCGTCACTAAAGATACTTTATATCAAGGACCTACTCTTGTATCAACTCTCTAATGAAGTACATGTGGATCTCAATGTATTTGGTCCACTAATGATGGACTGACTTCTTTGAGATTTGTATGACACTCTGATTGTCAAAATGAGTGACTATAGGTTGGGGAATGCTAAAACAAAACTCTATCAGGATATGTTGAAGCAAAATAGCCTATGTAGCTACATTAATAACTTCTTGGTACTCTACCTCAGTCAAAGAAAGAGAAGTAGCATGGTGCTACTTAATCTACCAAAAAATGGGGCTTGAACCAAGTTGAAAGTTGAAACCTAAAGTTGACTTGCATTCACCAAGATCACCAGTCCAACCTGAGTCTATGCAGCCAACGAAGTCAAGTCCAATACCTACTGCAGAGTGAATCCCATATGTATATGTACCTTGTATATAGTGTAGTATACATTTGGCTGCCGTCCAATGAAGCTCTTGCATGAAGAAAGAAACCATGCCAACTCTAGAGGATATGTCAAGCTGTGTATTTATCAATTAGATGAGGCTTCCAAAAAGCTGTCTATACAATTTAGCATCAATTGGTGGTGTGGAAGACTTATCCTCAAGCTTTATACCCTAAAGAAAGAGAGTTGACATAGGCTTACAATCAATCATGCAAAATTGAGAAAGTAAATCAAGACCATACTTGGGTTGAGAAAGTGTGATCCTTGTTGAAGTATGTGTGATCTCAATACCAAGGAAGTAATGCAATAAGTCCAAGTGTGTCATAACAAATATATCCTGCAAGGAAGACTTGACTATATGAATGATGGATGAAGTACTCTCTATAATGATCAAGCTATCCACATAGACCACAAGTATCAAGTGTGAGTCACCCTGTTGTAAAATGTAGACATTAAGATTTGAATGACATCTGATGAACCCGACTGAGAGAAGAAAAGAATCCATCTTTGCATACCAAGCCCCAGGAGCCTGTTTGAGGATATAGATAGACTTCCTCAATCTTCTAACCAGTAAAGGGTTCTGTACGAATCTTTGTGGCTAATCCATATAAATATCCTCATGAAGATCCCCATGTAGAAATATGCTCTTCACATCCATCTAATGTACAACCCAACCATTAGCTACAATAATAGCAAGTGTCAAATGAATGGAGTTCATCTTGGCTATGAGTGAAAAGGTCTAAGTATAGTCAACACAAGGAACCCATGAAAAATATTTTGCAAAAAGTATAGCCTTATACTTGTTCACACTTCCATCCACTGCAAACTTGGTTTGATAGATCCACTTACATAAAATCATCTTTTTTCCCTTAGGGAGAGGAACTAAGTGACATGTGTGATTCCTCATAAAATAATTATACTCTTCCTCAATGGCTAAGTCCCACTAAGGAAGTATTGATGCTTCATGAAATGATTGTGGATCTGAAGAAATTGCAATATAAGAATGTAGAAAAGATTGATGTTGTGACCTTATCCTTCGAGTGTCTGAAGGATCTCGCACAAGTTAACCTACTAAATCAAGAGTTTGTTGATCCCATTGAGGTCTAGTGGAAGAAGATAAAGGAGTCTGCTCGACTGTAGCTAGACCATGTGAAGGTGTAAGCCTGCAAGTTAAGTAAAAGGAGTATCATCATCTAAATCATTATCATCACTATCACTTTCCACAATGGAGGAAGGAAGATGATTTGAAGAGGCAAACCTCGGATAACTTTCCCCAAATTGAACACTCCTCTTTATGAAAATCTGATGCATCTCAAGTCCATAACTATAAATGCATTAAAACATTTAGAATGGCCAAACAATATGCAAGGCCTACTTTGAGGTTCCAATGCCTTGCATTTTAGTGGACGTATGCGTGCTCAAGCTAGAAAACTAAAGACTCTAAAGTATTTCACAACCATCTCTCAACCACACCAAGCCTCAAAAGAAGTGATTCTATCCAAGGCTTTATGAGGAACTATATTTTGGATATGATTGCCAAAACTTATAGCTTCTTCCCAAAATGATGGATCAAGAAACTTGGCATGAATAATGCAACTAACCATTTCCTTAAGAGTTATATTCTTCATTTCTCCAACACTATTTGTTGGATATTTTCTTCTATGCAAATAATTGATTGTATGTTTGTCATTGATGACAACATATAATATACAACAGTGTTCTATATGAAATTATTAGTAGAGATGTTCTGGAGCTATGCGTGTTCATTTCCATGGTGTATACATGATATAGATGCTATGTGTATTCACGACAAGTCAGATATGAAGTTTCATGAGAGTTATGTTAATCAGTTATGACAGTTACAGAGATTGAAGACTATCTGTGAAGAGCCGACGTAATTACATTATTTCTTGAGTTGCTCCTATCTTTGGGATATGCGTGTTTGTATTCATGTTTAGTTATGAGTTAAAGATAATTACCTAAAGAACATGTTCTATTAGAATTGTGAAGTTGGAGTTAATTTGGTGGAGCCGACTTTGTGAAGCGTAGCGTCTATTCAGTATGAGTTGTGTGTTTCTAATAGGGTTGTCTGGTTGTTGTGGACAACTAAAGAAGTATTGAAGGGACTCCTAGAGCCGACAAAGATCACATCCTTTGGAGAAGATACTTATAGTAGTTCAATTGATGAACGCCAAGTGTGAATGAGAAGAATAAAGACAGAAAAAATAAAGGATAGAATGTATGTTGTTTTGGGATAGTAGAGACATTGCATTCATCAAGAAAAGATCTATGTGAAGAAGTAGTGGAAGTATACAACACACTTGAACTGATCAAGATAGCAGGTCTACTCAAACAATTCATTTATCAAATATAGTGTATATATGTTCTACTGAAGGTTGCAACCTTCATCATCTTAGCAGTGAGATTTTGAATAGTGAGTCCTCACCCCTATCAGGGTTACTTGTAAAAGACTCCTAATAGGGTTTGACCTTTAACCAGGTCTCTATACTTATTGCATTGTAAAGAACAACTCCTAACAGGGTTGAAAGATCTCTTAACAGGGATAATTATACTCAAGTACAGTTCTTTGTGGGTGATAATTCCCACCGGGCTTTTTACCTATTTGGTTTCCCCATAACCAAAATTGTTGTGTTCTCTATTGTGTTATTTGAATGTGCATTTACTTTATGTTAATTGATATCTAAGCAAAGAAAAGATTGAAAGTAGCTGATAACTGATTAACCCCCCCTCCCCTCTTAGTTATCCTTTAGGACTATTCTAACAATTGGTATCAGAGCCAAGTGCCTTGGAGAGAAAGCCTAACAGCTTAAGGTAGATCAGATGACATACTTCAGGAAAGAGAGTCCTAAGTTCGATGGAGAAAACTATCTTGACTGGAAGAACAAAACGATAACACATCTTCATTGCATTGGATTTGAGATCTATGAGATTGCCACTCAATAAATTGAAGTTCCCACCTTGAAAGACCTTGCAAAAGAAGACTCTATAGTCAAACAAAAGGAAGTATTCACTAATAATGCAATCTCCAAAGAAGCCCTAATCAGTGCCCTATCCGACAGAGAATTTTTTTGAGATCAAGAAGATAGATAAAGCATACTCTATTTGGAAATAATTAGAAGATATGTTTGAAGGAGACATCTAAGCAAAGAATGCATGTAGAAAGAAATGGAAGAAAAGGTACAAAAACTTAGCGATGCTACCTGAAGAAAACATCAGAGCCTACAATCTAAGAATTAATGAAGCAGTTTGAGGTATCAGGAAACAATGGTGGAAAAATTTCAGAGGAAGATATAATGGACAAACTAATGACCACGCTAATAGAATACTATGAGAGCAAGATCAATATCTTAGATGAGACTATGCAATTTTAAAAAGACTTCAAGAGAGATACTTTGATCAGAAAAATATCTGCATTTGAGATATCAAGATTGAAGACAAAACCCAAAAGTGAGACAACTTTCAAAGCCTCAGTCCACAGCAAGAAATCCATAAAGAGCTCTAGTAATAATGGAGTGGATATAGAACTAGAAGAAATCATTGCTATGATTTCCAAGAAAGAAAGGAAAGGTAAAGGGAAATATGAAGGACAACTACCATTCAAATGTTTTTCATGCAACAAAGTTGGTCACTTTGCATCCAAGTGTCCTACAAGAGTCTGGTGGTACCCTAAATTTTGATAATTTAGAAGTCCCAATCCATTATGAAGAAGCATGTTTCTCCATAATAAAAAGATCAAAGGAAGGAAGCTTTATGACACAAATAAATAGAACTAACTAATCGAAGCCTTCATAAAATGCTGGAATTTAGACCTGCTACAAAAATGATTTTGACAGAGGATAAAGATGGTTGAATTTTAAAAATCTAAACACAACCCAGTTCAGGAACTAAAATTTCCTATCTCCAGCAGAAATATTAGCTTTTCACGAGGTGTTTTGGATTTTTGACCAAAGCCAAATCCAAAAGTTAGGTAGTTATTTTTTAGTTAGTTTGTTGTTTTTCCAAAATAATTTGTAATGAGAGTTGTGTCTTTTCACCCTAAAGAGGTGTGAAATCCACTTAAACACACATATATATATATACATAGTATAAAATGTAAAGAGAAGGGAATACAATATAATACAACTTCACATATTTGGATAGTTTTCAATCAACAAGTATAACATGGACCTGGATGTACTATTTTTTCAAAATTAATAAAGATAAGTGTTTTTTCTTTCACATGTGTAATAGTTTCATTATCATTTTACAATTAGTCTCATGATTGTCAATAGGTTTTATGCAAATCTTACTACCATCCTTGAATCAGCCTCCTTCTTAGACTGTTAATAGGATTTAGGTAAGACCGGTGCTACTATCATGAGTCAACCTTCTGGTAATCTGTTAGGATATACCTCAATTACAAAAGACTGTTAAGATACTTAATGCTTCAATGGTTAAACTGAAACAAAATGACATGTTTCTAATGCAACTTTATTGCATATTTTCAAATCTATTTACTTATAATATCTTTCTGATCAATGTATCAATACAATTCCTTCATACTCAACTCTTTCTGCTCTGTGATGCTGTTCTTCTCTGTCCGTCGGTGTCTGCAGAATTCTTTAGCTCTCCGTCAGCTTGATTGATCAGAACTGCATGAAGTTAATCCTTCATCAGTTTCTCTTTAGCATCTTCTATCAGTTCACTCCCCCGTGTATCTGATTTCTTATCAACCACCATTCAAGAATGAATTATGCTTGGCTCTTAAATAGACATGATTTCCTTAATTCTAGGTTCTTGATTCTTGATTCTTGATTCTTGGCGTGAAAAATAATCCAGCCAATTTGATTTATGGCTTTAACTCCTGATTTATCTCGTAGTTATCTTCTTGCCAATTGTACAAATCACTTTACTTAACTGTGTTTGAATAAAATAAATAAAACAACCAGTTAAGTCTATCCTTTAGCTCTGCGAGCTAGATATTTTGTCATTTTTTGATCTCTCTGTTCCGTCGGTCAATTCTGCAGTTTGTCACTGGTGACAACTGCCAGTTTCGCCGGTGTTGCTTCAGTTAGCTTCAGGATCTCCGTCTGTCGGGCATCATTGGATCTTGTTCGTCGGGCAACACTATTTTTAGCTCATCGGGCATCATATGATTCAGCTTCATCGGGCAACACTGTCTTCTTCTCGTCGGGCATCACTGTGACTTTTATCTTTGTCTTTACTGATGGTGTGCACTCTGCCGGTGTAGTCTGTCACTTAGTGAATACTAGACTTTTATGCATTGCTGAGAGCATAACCTTTATTCCATTGATTCTCTAAAGTCTTTGGCATGACCATTTAGATGATATCAAGTTGACATCAATGACAATACAAACCATTAACTGATTTAATGTCTTGCATCATCTTCAACTTAATATAGTCAATCATTTAATCAGTTACATGTCATCAATTTGGAAAATTAATATTATTTCTCTTGAGTAAGTTTTTCAACTCACCAACTTCATTTTTGTGGCAATAATGCTCATCATGATTTGGTTTCTTGCAATATGCATAAATTTATCCATCCTTCTTAGAATTATTTCCTTTCTTGTTGGATGAAGAATTGCCTTGTTATGAGGGGGAAGATTATGTTTCCTCCAATTGTAATTTGGCCTTCCACTTCTTTTCTTCTTATTGGAACCTTTTCCGTTTTGATTCCTTTGATTCCTAATATTGGTCACAAATTCCTTAGACTTTGAAGACTTGAGAATGCCCATACTCATCAATATTGATTATTCTAACATCAACATTTCTACAAATAAGTCAAATGAATGTGTAGTACAGGCACTTCTTATCGTAAAATTGTGAGTGTTGTAACTTGAAACAAAAGCCACATATTCTAAAGGAAGATTTTTCAGCATATGGTAAATCAACTATGCATCCCTCATGGTAATACAATAATCCTTAAGTTGTGCCCTAAGCTTATTGGCCTTTTTGAAAAAATCTTTATTTGTGTCAAAGTTATTAGTATGCAAGGTGATAATATTTTCTTGAATTGTGAATCCCTTATCCTAATCCAATTTACCATACAAACCTTTAATTTTATCCCATGCTTCCTTGGCATCCTGAAAGGGTGTATTGTGAAACATGATATCATCAGTAACACATTGTATCACAATTCCTAAATCCATAGAGTTTTTTATGCTCAAATAATTTTTTGCATTATCATCCACATTTGGACCAGTGGGTTCTTTAATTGTACCATCCACATAATGATTCAAACCTTTTACTATTAACATGCTTCATACTTTATCTTTTCATGTTGCAAAGTTATTTGGAGTTAATTTTCAACCTTTAGGTGGCACCCATAATGCAAAAATGAAAAGAGTACAAGAGACAAAGAGATACAATCACACAAGACAACCCCCAAATTCACTTAATCAAAGAAACCCCCAAATATATATATATATATATAGTGATTTTGGCACTTTATATATAGTGCATGCAAAATTACCACTTGCCAAAATAGAGATAAGTGAACTTCTGATTTTGATGATTACAAGCACCTCAATGAGGCCAAATCATACTGAAATTAATATTGGTAAGGATTAAATAGAAATCCTAGTATTACAGTGATCATAAATGACCAAAAAAAGCCTAGACCTAGAAGTGATATTTTTTACCAAATAAGGCAACAAAATGATATCACATCTGGAAAGTAGACAAGAAACTATGCACTTTCAAAAACATTGCACCTCAAAATATATTTGTATGAGCCTAAAAAAAGCCTTTGATGTTGCAAAACTGAGGATTGGGCAAGAAAATTCATAAACAAAAATGATATTTTTGTAAAATTTGTCCACAAAAACTAGAAATTCACACCACTATTGAAAAATTTAGGAGATTCTACGAAAAATAAAAAAACATTACACTAAAAAAGGAGTTCGTATAACAAATTTATGGCCCTCGAAAGTCAGATTGCGAATTTGAAGCTGAAAATGGTGAGGGGTTCAAGATTTCAAACCTTGGTGATGTGAGAAAAACCATCTGATTAAATTTAATGTCCAAACGACTGTTGCAGCAGAACAAGAACACCAAGGAATGATGGCTTAACAAAAGTCAAATTTAGTCCGAAGAAATGATGACACAAACATCAGGTTAAAATTGATATACAAATCACTGTAAAAAAAATGAAAATACCGAGATCTGATGAATAAATGGTCATCAAACTTAATATAAAAAAAAATATACATAAAAAAATTACCAACAAGGTTGTGTTTGCACATCTCGATGCTAACCTGGGCATGACAAACTGCTGGTTATCTGTGTGATTTAGTAGTTGGTTAATGTGGTTGTTTGGTGGCAAGATCACGTGTGGCGTGAGATATGTGTTAGCCTCCGAGTGGTACATGTGGTCGTGTGGGACCTATAATCCACAAGAGGTAGTTAGTCCCTTGTCATGATTCCCAAGGGGAGTCATGACCATTTTCTAACAATCTCCCCCTCAACGTGACTTGAGGGGATTCAAACATGTGATCAAGTTTTGATACCACTTGTTACAATCCATAGGTGGTTATTCCTTTGTCACGAATCCTGAGGGGAGCGCTGACTATTTTTTCAACATTGATAGGTGACATGCCATGAGAGGTAGAGAAAAAATGTTGCAGGTATCTATTGGGGCGGCAGAGGGTGGATATCTGTTGTTTTTTTCTAGGGACGTAGAGTGCCGATAGTGGGAGAGTTGGATGGTGCCTGCTGGGTGAGAGAGGTGCAATGTGAGAGGTTGAATCCCATATCAATGGGAGTTTAAAATATTCTCTCCCTTTTATACACAATCGCACCAAGGTAAAGAAAACCACTAAGGTTTATGGTTCGATCTCTAGTAAATGCACTAATAAAGAACACTATGGTGAATGTATGTGCCTCTCCCAAATTTTCTAATCGTTGCACTCTATGGGAATATAATAGAAAAAAAGACTTAAAAGAAAAATAGGGGTTTGAACTCGATTAAATTTTTTTGGTACAAAATAATAGCACAGAATTGAAAGTGATAAATTATAAATAAGATCACACCATCGGTGCAGATCGGGTTGTATGACCCAATTTGCAAAATGAATCTCCTCAAATTTGAGATTTTCCTTAAATAAGAAAAATTATAGTAAAAAAATTTTAGAACGATCTCCTAGGCGCAATGGTAAGGCTGGATCTTTTTGTAGACGCTCCCACAAAAGTCTACTCCTTGGATTTGAGCCAAACAGATGCAACAAACAAAGCAAAAAAATTTCTCAAGGTGATGCAATGAATGCTCCAATGACTCTAATACAATGTAAGAATTTTTGTAAGGCAATATGCCAAGGTCTAGATGTTGAATGAATAGCACAAATAAGAGAGACAAAATGATATGACCAATTAATTGAATGGATTCAATAATGATCAATAATGAATATAATGTATTAATACAATGTAGGAGTGTCTTCTTATATAGGCAAGGCCATAAGAGTACATGATAAGGAGAAGATAAGATAAAACCCATACAAGGTGGAATGACATGTCCATCAAAGGTGGATCATCCTCTATTATGCAATGAAGTATGTGCAACAATGTGAGGCAGATAAGTTATAAATGCACTAAAGGTGGATGTCACAGATAAAGTGGAAATGTGATAACAACTATCACCACCTAAAGTAGAGTTTCTCCTACACCATGTGCTAAAAAAATATGTAAACTCCTAAGTGTCTCATTCACAAACTACTATGCAATGCATTACCCTGAGTAAGCTTAAGTAAACTCTATTTAGAATAATTTAGTTGAACGATTTTAATGTTCTGATTAAGTAAAAACAGGTTTTACAAGGCCCTGAAACCTTTAAGAAAGATTTTAAAAGTATTACATTAGAAGTTCAACTCAAAATGTGCCTAAGCACCCAGGAAATAAAGCCTTAAAACAAAAGGTACACAACCAAACAACAACAAAACCTAAAAAGAAACATTCAAGGACAACAAAAAGACATGACACACAGGAAATGATAGCTAAATACACTTAATTAAATCCTACGCCTGGACCACCATGAGCTTCATCTGACCAGCTGAGTTTTTGAGCTCTTCCACCTCCTTATCATCCTTAGTGCCAGAATTTCTAGTTCTTTCCCTAGTATGCTTTCCTGGTCCCATGGTTTTCTTTAGCTCTTTTCCTTCTTTTTCACCCTTTTCCTATTCCATCTTATCCACCAATATCTTTGCATGCTTTATGTTGTATTTAAGGCTAACCAAGCTTTTCTCCCTAATCCTTCACATGGTGTCTTCAAGTTTTTCCTCTCTATTATGCAACATGTGGAGCTTACCTTCGAAATCTGCATCCACCGCCCTGTCCTCTTTCTCCTTCAGTTGCTTTTCCAACTCATAGACCTTATCAACCAATTCAACATAGGAATCTAATCTGCCTACCACATCCTTCATCTCATCGATGTAGACCGTCATTGGTTTATCCCCAATACTAATTTTCTTGATGAAGTTAACCTCACCTCCCATATTTTGCATTTGCTTTTGGATATTTCCAATGTCATCCATCATTTTACTCAACATATAGGTAAAGTCTAACAAATATTTTGTGGTATTAATACTGTCATTAACTGCGCTATTATAATTTTTAGTTTCCTCATTCATAGGATTTTAAGTGGCTTTGGTCCTTGTACTACCTTTGTTAATACTATTTACAATCTCCTCTGTAATCTTGTTGGCATTCTTCAAGTTTTCCTCTATCTTCTCCAGGGAGATAAGGTCATCACCCATATTTTTGATATCATCGTCCATCTTTCCATCTCCCCCTTTTTATTCCCCAATATTTCCCCCTATACTCTTCTCCTTCTCCATATCCTCTTCATCCTTGTATGGGAGAAATATTCTCCTCTTACTGGTGTTTTTCCCTTTTTATTCTTCTTATTTTTGCTGCCAATGAACTCCCCACATTTTCTCTTTTTACCCTCTTTCCTCTTATTCTCCTCATACTCATCATCATCTATCTCCTTTTCTATTTCAAATTCCTCCACATCCGCCTTCTTCAAAGTTTTTTTAGAAGGCGAGTCTTTAAAATTTTCCTTCTTAGGGGTCTGGAGAATCTCCTCTTCATCTTACGTTTTCTCATTATACATATTTTCTTCCTCCTCTTCTTTAGTATCCTTGGCATCCCTGACATTACCCTTCTAAAAATGTTTCTCCACATTCTTTGTTTTGGGAAGGTCAATCACCAGAATCATAAGGCCCTGGTGAGGTATAGTCACCTTTCAGATCCTTCTGAAGACAAGTGATGGTAAAATCAAGAGAACTCAACAAGTAAAAAAGGGAGACTGAATTTTACATTGTGCCTAAAATAATTTAACATAAAATGATGCCCATATGCTCTGGTAAATCTACAATCAAGCATAATATAGTTGATAATGACATATAGCACATACCTCCACAGTGTTAGGGATTTTTCTTGTATAGATCACAGTGCTTGAATAATTACTTAAACACCATGCTGTCTATATTGATTCAGATGCAAGAAAAGCCTAATTGCTAAGGATTGGATAAGATCCTTCTTCATTTTTGAGCTCCACAAATACTCAGGCGGGTTTTACCTCTTTATGGTTACTGATTACACAGTATATATTAATGTGGACACTGATTTGCTATGTATCTTTGTTAAACCAACTTATGAAACACCTTGCAAATGACCAAGCATAGCCAAATACAAAACTTAACCATACAAACCATGATTGCAAATATAGCATAAACCAGTGATACAAGGACTTTCATCCTTCTTCCTTTTAATTTTAGGAGGGATAACCTAATGATTCACTCTTCAAGGAATCACTAAAATGGATACTGTCCTGCTGACATGAGTCCTTACCGAGTTCAGTTTGTTTGTTCTTAGTAACAGAAGTATTTTGATTAAAATAGTTTTGAATAGTTTTGAAAACTTGGATGATGATAGATTATCAGACCAAAACCTAGATCAGTACCTATCCTTTGGGTTACAGAGTCAATAAGCTAAAGTCTCATAGAAACAAAACACTGTAAGCTACCTTACAACCTACATGCAATTCACATAAACTGCCTTACAAATTATCTAGTTACCTCCAGAATACTGTATCAAATCCTTGAATACTGTTATGCTCCCTAAAACTACTCACAAAACTTAGTTCTTTATTTAAAAGAAACTTGTAAGTAATTAAATAGTTACCTTGTAACCAAAATGCTTCAGAATGCCTTGCAGACTTAAACATAAAAAAACATACACAGGAAATAAAGAGACAACAATAGAAAAGAGTAAAATTGCACCGTATTTTATTGAGATGATCCTGCTTTCATACATGAAAAAGCTTTGAAGCTTGAAAACACAGACACAAATTCAAAAAGTCTGATTTTGTAATATATCTCATCCTCTTTTTAATTACAAAATTTTTACTATTTATAGGTCTTTAACCATCTTGGAATCCTTTTCTTTAGGATGCAACAAGCTTCGGATGGTCTCAGAAAACCTAACCCTAAAACTAGAGAAAAGACAAAAGAGGAGAAAGAAGAAGCGGTGGAAAGACAAAGTCAAGAGATGAAATCTGATATTCTTTGTTCTTTACTTTATTTGGCGCTTTCACTTTGACAGTATTCATGGTAGCTGGTAACATTTATGTTGAGCTTAGGTGACCGTCTTTACATGCTCACCTATACTTTCCTTTAGCAATAACTAACTTCTTCATACTCAATAGTGAGGCACCAAGTGTTCACCTTTATTCGTCATCCAAGATTTCTTCCTCCACCGCGGGCTTCTTTTTCTTGGGCCTAGTGATCAGTTCCCATGTTGTCACTTCATCATCTATTGGCCACTTGAAGTCTTGAGTGGCCTGCACTTGTGCCTTTTGTCTCTCCCATCTAACATTAGTGATGTTTTTAACATCCAAAAAAAACTTATTGATGTCAGTTTCTGTCTTGAATGCCTCATCGAATATCTTATTAAATCCCTCAATGTCCAAATCTGATCCCAAAATAAATGCCTCATTATTAGGCATTTTGCTGTCAAACTCATTCCTCTAGGCATCCAAAGCCTTTACCTGATCATCTTCTCCTCTTAGGGAGGGAACAAATCTATTAAAATCTGCAGAAAAGAGGCTCAATTTAACCTCTATTTGATTCAATTTGCCCTTGAAGAATGAGAGAGCAACATTAA
>MU225776.1:1817245-1834323 GCA_018584345.1 Thuja plicata | reverse complement strand
ATGGTGCTTTTTTTCCTAGACCAATCCCGAGAACGCCATCTGTAAGTAGGCCATTGGAGTGGGGTCTCTGCTGGGCCAGGGCCCAGAAAACATAAGAAGTCATATAAAACTTCTTCTTCCTGTCTGCTTGGAGGAACTGGGAGTCGACGTGGTTGGAGATTATTGTCGCCCAGTCGAAGAATTCTCCCTTTGTGGAGATGCCGAGGAGGAAATAGTACATCCACTTGGCAAACTCCTGGGTGGAAGGTTGCCCAAATACCCGGGCTAATGCTATTATCCCCATTTGGATGCTTTCCTTGAATTTAGAGCGGGGGATATCTATCTTCATTCTCTTTGGGTCCCTCTTCGGGGTCTTGAGCCAATGGGAGTTCATATACACCCGGGCCGCATCCTCCAGTTGTGTAAACTATTTCAAGGCATTAGTCCTTGTAACCACCGTGGCTCTATCAAATTGCGGGATACCCAGGCCTGCCTGGAATGTGACTGGGTTGAGGGACACCAGTGGAGTGGGGTATCCCGTGGGTTCTGCAGCTGCGAGCATGATGGCCTGGACAGAAGAGTTGTAGTTGGCAGCCAGTGTTAGGACAAGCTCCGGAGACTACACGGAGCACGGGAAGCAAGCTGCTCGAAGGATTTTGGAACCTCCGATGTTGATTGCGAGCTGATCTCTAGCCTATCGCTGGATGTGCATTATCTTTACCAGGGCCTGCATTTCTGCCCAGGTTCTGACATTGGCGTCGGTTATCAGTTTTACCTTGGACTCAATCTTTGAGCCCATGATGCCATTATCCTGTACATACTTCATGGTGAGGGGAAGTTTTTCCAGGGCTTTCTCCATCTTTACCTTTGTTGCTGCCCTGGTTTCTATTGTGGTTGGTAATTCTGGGCTTCCGGGAGGAGATGAAGTGGACGCTTCAGACATGTTTGGAAGATAACTCTGGAAACCTGCGAGACAAAGTGACCGTCAGAACATGTTTATCAAAATAATTTTTTGGGGGTCCGGGAAATCTTACCACCGTGGTGTTTGCCTTCCCTGAAAAGTTAGTTTTATGCAAAGATACCGAAAAAGCAAAACACATAGTAAACTTAAGATATCAACACATTCGGGTCTGAGGAATTTCATCACGCTTTGGAAAAGACACAGGATGGATGGTGGTAAGAGGCCCGAAGCCCGGAGAAATGACCGTTAGCTAAGATGCATGAGAAGGCAAGTTGTCGAGCCCATGTGGACGCCACGTGCGTTGGCATTAAATGGATGTGATGGCGATGACGGCGGAGCCAACTGTTTGAACGCACAAAAAGGTAAAGCCACTTGGCTGGAATTGATTGCGCGCATGGGATGTAAATGAGGTTCCAACAGCCTTCATGGAGGAGAGACAAAATCGCCTGTTTGAAACCGGCGGGGAGCCGAGTTTCAAACAGGTGGTTTTCTGCCTCGAAGCGAACTCGAAGGTGGAAAACCAGACACAGAGGCAACTCGACTAGCGCGTCAAGTCACCTAGAAGGATATACACGAACCCGAAGGATATACACACAGAAATGAGGAGATATATACATAGATTATTTACAACGATGTACATATATGCATGGATATACAACACGGGACAACGCCCGCGGGAAAACCAGACAAGGCAGAAATAGAAATATACAACTATCTACACTATATGCACCATTTTATAGAAACAACTCCTGCACAGGGGGTGGACAACCCTCTGGAAGAGCCGACCCACCAACGGGCGGCGACACCAGAAGACAAAAAGACCAGACAAAACAGGGAAGCAAAACAAACGGAAATAAAATGAAACAAAGCAAAATGGAAGGAAACCAGAGAACAGAAGAAAGACAGGCGGGAAAGCGGAAACACCAACCTAAGAATGCAGAAGGTGGAGGAAAGGGAGGGTTTACCGCGCGAGCTCTGCAACTGCTCAGGTTGTCAACAGGTCAGAATCACTACCACGGAGCACTTGCACTTGCCTAAGAATGACTGAAAATCGTTAAGCTCTGATTACCACAAACTTCCTGCAAACGCTCTGTTAATCACTTTGAAATTACTCTTTAATTCGCTCCAAGTGCTCGAAGGTTTTAATCGCGGTAAATGTGAAAGTGACAGACAAAATCTATTTATACCCTCGGTAAAAGGCAATCCTCCTCCTTCCGGCGATCTCCGGACAGGCAAAAACCTTCGAACTCCGGGCCCGGGGATTCCTCGTGATGATATCCCTAAGAACATCACGACGAAAAATCTTGGAGTCCGGAATCCAGTTCCCAACAAAAGACAACCTCTTGGACCGGAGTCCTGGAGGAGAAAACCAAACAGCAAAATGACACACCGGGGAAGAAAACCCTGGAGAAAGAAAACAAAAGGGAAAGAAAGACAAGGCAAGCAAAAACAAAAAGGGGGACCCAACATTTTGCACACAAAATGTAGGGACGGGGATGCAGGGCATAACAAATAGCGACTATCTGGGACAAATGCCTTATTGCATTTGAGAACTAAAGAATCTCTGGTTAGCAAAACTGGAACAAAGCCGCTTCCCGAAGCGTCTAACAGGCAAAAAGCAACATATCTGAGAGAATCCAACCACAGGAGTCAGTCCGGAGTCTTTCATCAGTGGTGTCGTGTGTGCTTTGAAAGGAAATCAAGCCGATGACCTTTGGGAGGAATAGAGAAGAGGCACTAATTACATCGAACCAGTCATCGATTTGCTCGTTTCCCCCGGAGACCGGAGTTTTATCCCGCTTTTCCCTTTGTTATTTTATTTGTTTCCGGGTGGGGAAGGCGGTACTTCTTTCACCATTAAGCTTAAGCTTAGCTAATTTTAATGGTGGTACTTCTTTCACCTATCCACCTATATTTAGATATTTGAAGAGAGGATAAAGCTCCAAACCCGGAGAGAATTTCTTTAGATTTTCAGATGTGGGTCAACCAATCAGTACAGCCGATCTACCCTCGGTGTGTCCGATTACTTGTTTCTTATATTGTTATTTTGTTCACTGATCGCCAGATTTCTGGAGAGAACACCCAAGGGAGATTCCTCAAAATGTGACATATCCTGTAAAATGACCTCGGAGACTGGACTGGCTCCACCAGGCTAAAGATAGATTCTAAATTTCACCATGTCGTAGACATTGTACTGGAGGCCAAACTTATGCGAAGCATTCCAATTCCTGCAAGACGGAACAAAACACCGAGACCAAAAGAAAACCGAAGAAGAAAACAAAGACAACAAAAGAGGACTGCCCCGGAAGACAGTCGACAAGGCTATTTACAAGGCAGGGTACCTCGCGCGAGGCACCTGGAAGGGATATTTACAAGCGAAAAGCTTTACATATAATACAACTTAGGACAAACTTACCTTACTCGAAATAGTGTTTGAGAAACTGTCCATTAACGGGCAATGCGACAGGTTCTCCAGTTAGAGTGTTAAGGCAGTAAGTATTAGCCCCGCAGATTTCTGAGATCAAGTATGGTCTGAGCCAGAGCCGTTGGAATTTGGTATGCTTTCCTTTCTTCTCCCGGGCCTTATCCCACAACAGGACCAAATCCGAAATCTGAAAAGCCTTATATTGGGCTCTTCTGTCAAACCATCTTTTTACCACTGCTTGATGACGCGCGAAATGTTCAAGGGCTGCGTCTCTCTGTTCTTCCATCCGCACCAGATTCAAGAGCCGAACCTCCACAATGTTGTCCCTATTATTAAATTCCTGCATAAACTGTAATACTGGGATCTGTAAGTTGACTGGGAATACAGGGTTCTGGCCATAAACCAGGTGGAATGGCGATGTTCCCAGGGCGGCCTTAATACGAATGCGATCCACCCAAAGGGCGAATTTCAACTTTTGATGCCAATCTCGGGGGTTCTGTTCTAACAAATGTTTGATCACTTCGAGCAGATTCTTGTTCGTTGATTCAGCAACGCCGTTTCCCTGGGGATAATAGTTGCTGGAGAACTTCAGTGTGATTTTCCGATTGTAAGTCCATTCGAGTAACTGTACTGAGGAAAATGTTGGACCATTGTCACATACCAAAGCGAAGGGCATTCCAAACTGTGTGACGATGTTTTCTTCCAAGAACTTGATAACTACGTCTGCCGTGTTGTTTTTACAAGGTATAGCTTCAGACCACCGAGTGCAGTAATCATTAGCAGTAAGGATGTATCGATGGTTGGCAGACGAGTTGGGGTTGATCTCCCCGATGAAGTCGAATGCCCATTGGGCGAAGGGTCTAGCCTCGTAGACTGGTTGCAGAGGCATCGCTGGGTTACGCTCACGATGCGCTGCGGTTTGGCAAGTATGGCATTTCCTTACATGAGTGTAAACGTCTTTGAATATACAGGGCCAATAATATCTGGCCCGAAGAATCTGGTGGGCAGTGGCGTCAGCTGAACCATGCCCGGTTCCAAACTGTCCATGGAACTCATCAATCACTCTTACAGCTTGGTCTCTATCAATACACTGAAGGTACACTCCCTCGTAGTTTCTGCGGTACAACGCGAAGTTCTTGATCATGAAGTGGGCACTTTTCATCCACAGAGCACGGCGTTTGTAGGGAGGTAACCCCTCTGGGCATTTGTTGTTTAACAACAAGTATACCAAATCAGTATACCACGGGTCTTGGGTGATGGAATCTACTATGTAAGTTTGGTATTCTATGCGGGGAGTCTCCTCTACCATCACCCGACTTAGTCCTTGGCCTTGGACTATCTTCATGGGCTGCATTTCTAAGTCATATTCCTAGAGGATGGCCATCCATTTCCCCCGTCTCTTACCCAATTCACTCTGCATCAGCAGAGATTTAACGGCCTGGTCCAGAATGATAGCATGTACTTTTCTCTGGAGAATGTAATGCCAAAATTTCTTCACGGCGCAAACTAGAGAAAAGGCCTGCTTTTCTAGTGACGAGTACTGGACCTCGGCATTCTTGAAGGGGGAACTCATGAAAGCTATTGGTCGTTCCTCCCCTTCAACCTTTTGGGTCAACATTGCCGCAGCGGAATGCGGCGAAGCAAACGAGTAAATGTAAAACGGAAGGGAGTAGTCCGGACTAGCCAGGACAGGTGCCTCCATTATGGTCTGTTTGATCTGGGCAAATGCCTATTTTGCTTCAGGACTCCACTCAATCTTGGTATCTTTCTTCATCATCTCATTGAGTGGTTTAACTATTTCTGCGAATCCTGTAATGAATCATCGTACGAAGTTGATTTTTCCAAAGAAGGATCGCATCTCTTTTTTGCTGCCAGGCATCTACAGATTCAGCAATGCTTCGACTCTATCAGGGTCTATGGATATACCCTTCTCAGAGACAATATGCCCGAGCAACTTCCCCTCAGTGACCCTTAATATGCACTTCTTGGGGTTGAGGGATATTCCATACCGGCGACATCTCTCGCAGATCTGAGCGAGGTGGGCGGGATGGTCACGCATGTCCCGGGAAAAGATGGTCAAATCATCCATATATATGATTATGCACCGATTTACGAGGCCCTCAAACGCAATGTCCATAGCCTTTTGAAATGTAGCCCCTGCATTGATCAGACCGAAGGGCATTCTTCTATATGCAAACGTTCCCCACTTGGTGGTAAACGCTGTTTTTTCTTTGTCCTCATACTTGACCATGACCTGGTTGTATCCTGAATATCCATCCAAGAAGGACATCATCTGGGATCCATTTACTATCTGCAACACCTCATCCAACGAGGGGAGAGGGTGATTATCCCTTTTAGATGCCTTGTTCAAATTTCAGAAATCCACGCAAAGGCGGATCTCACCGTTCTTCTTCCTGACAGGGACCAAGTTGGCAACCCACGTAGTGTGCCAGATTGGGAAGATTATCCAGGCTGACAGTAGTTTTTCTACCTCTTGACGGATTAGAGGCTCTATCAGGGGGTTGACTGGTCTTTGCTTTTGTCAAAAGGGCTTAGCATCTGGTTTCAGGGGAATGGTGTGGGTCATGATGGATGTATCATATGTCTTTAACTCTTCATAACCCCAGGCAATTACATCAATATATTCTCGGAGAACCGCGAGAATCTTCTCCTTTTCCTCAAGGGAGCAGGAGGTACCAATGTGAATGATCTTTTCTTCACCGGGCTGGCCAATGTTAACCTTTTCAAACTTTCCTCCCTCGGAGGAGGATGACACCTTCTCACAGGCCCGAGGGTCCGAGTCAAAGATTCGTTCCAATGCAACCATCCCCTTTGGGATTGTGTTGGTGGGCAGGTCCATGATCCCATCATCTTCATCACCCTGCCCAGTATCATCATGGTCTCGTTCCTCCACTATCTGGTCTTCAAAGACACCAACGTTCGCCATGAAGGCTAGGATGTGTTGGTCATCTTCAAAAACCTGAAAGTGGGTAACATTATCTGGGATGGAGGGGGTGGGGACCATTTCAACTGAAAATCTCCGGAGTCGTGAGCCGGCCATCGGCTCAAGTGTGCTAGCAGAAATGGCAAGGGCGTCCGGGACATAGTTCCGTTGCTGGGGAATAAGGTCAATGCCGAAGGCATCAAAATCTTCAATAAGGCTCCAAGCCCGGTTGCGGTACGCGGCCAGCCTTTTGTCATGACATGTGTATTGACTCCAGACTTGTTTAACAACCAATTTTGAATCACCCAGAGCCCGGAGGCGGGTGATACCTTTCCTTAACGCAAATAAGAGTCCAAGGACCAAAGCCTCGTACTCCGCGACATTGTTTGTACAGTTAAACTGCAGTCTGTAGAACGCGAGGAAGGATTTCCCTTGTGGGTTGATTAATTCCACCCCGGCCCCACAGCCTTGTTTGGATCGGGACCCATCGAACTTGAGGGTCCATAAGTCATTGTTTGTAATCTGGGGCTGGGGAGGGGGAGTCTTCTTTGGATTATTGTTGGGGGACTTGGAGTCCCCTTTCTGGACTACCGAAGTGAAAGTAGAATTTTCCTCTGGAGTTTTTTGAATTTGGGATTCTCGGGGAGATGGCGCCAAAGGAGCGTCTTCTATAGGGGCACTGGGTCCCGGGGAATCAGTCACAGGTCGCTTGTTCTGGAGGGCATCAAGGTGCCGGTTAGTGATCGAGAGACATGGCCCACACTCCAGTTCTGAATGTTTTTGGTAGTGTACTCAGCACCAAGTGCCGGACAGGAGTGTGGCAAGGGTCGCTGTGGCACCTTGAGAGCTAACTTCAACTCTCATCTTTTCTTCAAGGTCTTGGGCTCTCTGTAGTACGGCGGGATCTTCTTCGGGGATGAAATCAAATGTTAAAATTTCAAAAGGTTTGTACACCCCCAGAGAAGTTTCAGAGAAAAAGACCTCATTGACCCTCCCAATTTTGGTAAGGGCTTGTTTCATCCGGGGTTCGCTTTTGACCCGGATCTTATTTGATTCTCCTTCCCACGGAAGCCACAAGTGGGTGAAGTCGGTCGAAAAGTATCCATTCAAGGACTTAGACCAATTCTGACTTAGTAACATCCCGTAAGTCTCTGGGATGTCCACCACTTGGATGTGAATGATGCTGGCTATCCTGGGCTCCTGGATAAGATGTATCCGGACATTCTTCAATTCCCCCACCATTTTTATAGTTGTCTTATCTAGCTGGATTACTGCACCATTAGATGGGGTGGGGTGGAATCCGAGCTTCTAACAAATAGACAAGGGCATGATATTTCCCGAAGCCCCAGAGTCCACTAGGCAATTATGTATATTCTTGCCGTGTATGTTCAGGCCTAGTAAGAAGGGAGGATCCTCATTGTTTCCGCAGAAAACAGCCGCATTAGCATCTTCGAATGAGACAGTCTTGGGTGGGCGACTGACGGCTTCCGGGTTTCCCAAGAGTTTTAGAAGAGACTTCTTCTGCTCAGGACAGTTCAACAAAACCTCCATCAAGGTCATGGAGGTAGTGGTCTGTTCTAACGCCTTCGTAATGTCGAATCTTCCTCCCGGGAGCTGGCAATTTTCCTCTGTGAGATCCTTTGCTTGGTTAGAGCTAGGACCTTTTGGAGGGACGGGTTGATCAGTCACGTTATTCCGGGGAGGAGGAGTATCTTTGGTAGGAGGTGTGGTCACGCAAGCTGGTCCTTTACCAACCTGACTCTGAGTGTTGTATGGAGCCCGCGGGTTAGTAAAGGCGTTGGCCTTAAAGGGTGGAATGGATTCGTCAAATAATCCCTGCAATTTGGATTCTTCTTCATCTTCTCTGGAAGTCCCGAAGAAGATGGTATCACAGGTGAAGGCATTGTGGGTTGTTTCTTGGACAGGAGGCTCTAGAGGAGTAGAATCATGCGACTGTTGCCTGTCCAGCTGGGAGATCATGATGACCTTCTCCAAAGTGGCACAATTCACCTCATTGTGCGAACCAGTGTCGTGTAATCTACACCAGTTAGTCATGGGCTGAAAGTCTGTGACTGGTGTGAAATGTGATGTTCCAGCACCATTTTAGTTGGTGTTATGGTTCAAGGGCGGGCCTTCGATGTTTGCGTTGTTATTCCATTGCTGCTGATTGGGCCTAGGTCCGTTGTTGAAGTTTCTTCCTTCGACATTGTTATTTCGTTGGCTGGAGAAAATGTTTCCCCTCTGGGAATTTGAATTCTGGGGCGCGTAGGACCTCGCCTTCAGTTGGCCCATGTCCATAGTCAAGGTGGACAACATTCGCCAGAGGGACTCAACCTCGGCGGTCAACTGAGTGTTAGCGTCACAATGTGACGGTTGTTGTTGTTCTTGGCTTCCTGGGAAGGCAGCAGTATTAGTCGGAGTCGAGGGCGGCAATCCTCTAGTCGCGAATGACTGGAAGAATGGCACTCCGGATGGTTGTGTCTGAGTCTGTTGTGTCTGCAGCGGCTGATTCCAAGGGAAGACTTCCAGACCCGGTGTCATTTGGGTCTAGGCTGGGTAAACATACCACACCTGCTGGTCTATCAAGGGCGGCGGGGGATTTGTTGCCATCGATGGGGCACCTATTGCCAGATTGCGGTTGTATCCCCCGGCATATGCAGTTCTGCCGGGGATCATGTTAAAGGGTGTGTTCTGTCCAATCCCGCTCGGGGATTTGTTGAGGCCACGGGACAGCTCTAGGGCTAGGTTGTAGACTTTTGCCAAGGTATCCCGGTCGACCGGGGCAGTTGTTCTCCAAAGGAGGGTGGCAATGAAAGGGTCCATCGCATTAAGATAAGTCTGTATGGTTACGTTTGGGGATGGGATAAAAGGGCCCGTACACCGTTTCAGGGCGCGCTGGAACCTATGGTTAAATGCTGCAAGAGGTTCATTGGTTTCCTTTTTGATGGAGATGAACTGGCTGTGGGACCAGGCTGGGTCCACATGCACGCAAAAGGTGGCTAGGAAGGCGTCCTCCATATCCTGCCAAGTGTTGATGGAGTTGGCAGGAAGGTTAAGGTACCAGTTCAACTCGCTTTGTCCTAGGGACAAGGGGAACATACGGGTCACAACATCTTCATGTTGGATCCGGTGTCGATTCATGGCATCTTTGTATGCATGTAAGTGTTCTTCTGCGATTTGAGAGCCTAGGTGCTTGTATCGTGGGCAGATCTTCTCTGGGTGAGAGGGTAAATCATTGGTTGCGCCAGGAAAAGTGCTTATTAGGGACCCAGTATTTCCAAAATATGCAGCCATTGGGGGAACTATATGTTGGGTAGTGGTTTGGGTACTGGTTCCCGGGACTATCTGGGGAGCTTGGGTATTCAGAGGTATGGTAGATCCCCAGATAACAGTAGCTGGTGTGACTTTCGAGGTCCGTTTCTTTCGAGCAGGGGGCTCGAGTTTGACAAATCTTCCGGGATTCGGGGTAGACCTAAGGACTCTTTCAAATTTCGCTGGGGAGAAATATCCAATCCCACTGAAGGCTTGTCTCCTAAAACTACAACTCGGGGAACCCTCAGAAGGTGTAAAATAGGAATCTTGGGAGGGGGATGAGTTCATGCCCTCCTTCTAGCACCAGTTTCTGTTGATGGGGTTTTGCTGACCGGGTCCGCCAACAGTCATAAGTTGTCACCGGGTTCCAGGGAAATCGGCCAACTCCGCCTACAAAGGTTGTCCGGGGGAAATAAATCCTCCGGGCCTCCAAGCACCTGGTTGTCGGGTCACGACGGTGCGGGGCTCGATTGGGAGAGGTGACTATTTTCGAGGGGGATAGCTGGTTTCTTCAACTCATCTTCTCCGGAGATTCGATCAAAGTAAAGTTTTCCGAGTGTTCTATACTTAGCAAATAAAATGAAAAAAGATCCTGCAGGGTTAGAAATATTTCATCTAACTATAGTCATGTTGAAATGTCTGGAACATCAATAATACTCTGGTAAACTACACTAAATACCGAAGAAACACATAACCATCAGCTAGCATTTTATCAGTACCGGGAATAAAGAGGTCGTTAATCTACTTTAACATACCAGGGTAAAAAAATATAAAGAACATTAAAACATGAAATACCATTAACTCAGAAGCAGGAATGCCAACAACATCATTGTCAAGAATTCTTCCTTCTTCATTAATATTCAGTCCAGCAAGCACTGGTGCGTGATACAATGGCGTCTCCAGGGGAGCGTCTAACTACTAAGAACAGAACAATGGAGCATTGAGCTCTGCAACTAAAATGAGAAATTTGTTTGCTATTGCTATGGACAAAAAAATTATCAATTTCACCGACCTTTGGAAATGGGCCGATTTGCCTATTTACACAACTCTCTTAACCCTAACCCTATTTACATCATGTCTCAATAAAATACAATATCCAGGGGCCGATACTACCTGTGCCACCCTACAAAAGACCTGGAGACAGAATAGGTCTGTCACATCAGAAGAATAAGATAAGAATATACATCAGAAGAATCGGTCTCGGGAAGAGAACCGGAAAGGAGGAAGAAGAAAGTAGGTCCCTCGAAGATTAATGCTACATGCCTCATAAATGGGAAATGTGGCGCCCTGTCTCCAATGTGTCAGATGTACCTCTGAGCAGCGCCTTGAGAAGACCACCCTGTCAAAAGACCAACTGCCAAGCCGACGCCTCTTGATGTGGCCAACCATCTTCTGACAGCCTTTATTAACCACTTTTGAAAGTGACCGGTCAGCCTCGGGGACCGGGACACGGATCACTTTAAAGAATAGAAAATTGTTGGATCTGGAACTCCGGGATCCGGGAACTTACGTCCCTAGAAGAATAAAGAATACTCAATGTGAGTTCTTCCCCGGCCTCCGGAGAAAGCTCAAGGTTTCTTATTATCGTTGAAGGCCTGGAGGAGGTGAGAAATGCTATCCTCATCTACACTCTTCAGGCTGGCCCTTCTGTGCCTGGCCACTTTAACTTGTTCCCCCAGGTCCGGAACATTCCCTTTGAATTCATTTGCCATTCAGGCAGCGTCATGACCCTTAAGTATCATCTTGGTTAGTTTCACCATCCAGGCCCCATCTATTCCCTCCGAAGACTGATACCGGGATTTCACTACTTCTTCAAAACTCCCCAAAACTGAATCTTTGGGGGTATAAGTATCTGCACTAAGGGGATCAGCCCCGGAAGCCTTTATCACAAAAGACTTGTATAAATTAGAAGAATACTTTACGGTATTTACCTTTTCTTGCAAGGACTCTACCAGTTGCTTGGTTACCTCCAATGTGAGGTCAAGTCTGGAGTGCTGAGTTCTTACAAAATCAAATGATTCCTCACCCAGAATTCTGGATTCGAAAATTATATCTTCTCCCAAGGTGAGGAGCTCCTCGAGCTCTACCTTCCATGTTTGGTAATTTTCGGCGTCACTCTCCCACTGCTCAATAAGCGCTTCCGCTTGATGAATAACTTGCCAGGCCGTGTATAAGTCTGGGAGAGTGGACGCCAAGAAACACCGGGTGTTTCCTATCTGGAGTGTGACCCATTCGTCTACTGCTTGGGCCTTCTTTTTCATTACTCGCAGGGAGTCTATGTCACTCTGCGGTAATTCCTCTGATGTGGAGGTCTCTAGAGGGGCGGCATTGATGAGTCTGGCCAGCGCAGTAAGCAACCCCATAAGGAGTGCGTTCTTTTCTTTCTCAGCCTTGAGCCTCTGGGCCTCCTTTTCGTATCAGGCTTCTACTGGTAAGAACCTTATTTTGAAGCGTGATCCTGACAAAAACATTAACTTGAGGAGTGAAACCTTCCCATTAGGACAGTACTTCCAGGTGAGTTTTTATTCTTCCCTAATCAAAGTAATAGAGTTCAACTTTTTATTAACTTGTCCCACAAACTGATCAACAACAGAGAAGTCAACCCAATGATCCCCCTCCCAGTAGTCAACCACTTTGATAAAAAACCTTAACTTACATTGTCCCTCAAAGATCTTCCACTTAGGGATCTGTTGGATGATATTAGAATTGGTTACTACTGATGCTAATGGCACTCATGTTTTTCCACTGATGTCAACATATGTTTCTATGGAGAGAATAGACTAGTTATTACTATTGTATGACGACTGACAAAAGTGTACGGATGCTGTATGAATGAATCCAAATGAGTGAAGATGATGATATGAAGAAGGATGCGTGATGACCTTATGATAATGGTGCTTGATAGAGAGAGTCTATGTGTTTTGGGGATTTATTATAGGAAATGATGGTTCAAGTTATGCAAGCTTAAGAGATGACAGGAGGCATATTGAAGAATGTTTGTTATTGATCGCAAGTCATGTGATTATTGGCAATGTCAACTGTGGCGTTTACTCTAGAGGAGACCTATTTATGGCCGACTTTAGAGATGTAGCATGCCTTATGGATTGTGAGCATGAATTTTGGATCTTGAATTATACCTGATGTATTTTAGTTGATGTTTAATTTTTTTAGGTACCATGTGTATCTTAGCAAGGGGTTAAATAATTATTTATATATTAGGAAAGCTTAATTGTCCGACCTAATAAATTATTGTAATAGGGTATGTATAAGAGATCTTTTCTTTTGAAAAGATGATGGTATGATGAGAAGGTAATTAAAAAGACAGAGAAGTGTGGAAGCTGTGAAGCTTGATTGGATGTTGGATGTAGAGCAGAGTTTGTGATTATAGTACTTCATTAGAACTGACCAAGAAAAGATAGTTTGTATCAGACAGTTCACTGGATTGTATATTTATTATATACACTTGTTCGGATTGTAAATCATTGAGGATTCCTTTAACCTTCTTTGGGTAATGTTCTTGGGCAGTGAGCCCAGTGTTACACTTGAGTCCTAATAGGGTCTATCGTTTAACAGGGATTGTGTATTGTATTGTTGTAATAAGCTTTTCTAAAAGGGATAAATCTTTTAACAAGGATACTATACTCTAAGTACATCATTTGTGGGTGCAAATTTGCATTGGGGTTTTACCTTTAATAGGGTTTTCTTGACAACAAATGATTGTGTTATTGTAGTAGAATTTACTGTGTTATCATTTGAATTGAAGTTTTGGTTTATAAAGTTTAATGTTTAATAATCTATCTCACAACTAATTCACTCCCCTCTCAGTTGTGCTTGTGGACCCTTATTCCTAATAATTGGTATCAGAGTTTTTGGTCCTAATAGGGAAAGATTAACAACTTGAGATTATCCTAAAGATGACTTACTAAAGGAAGGATAGTCTGAAATTTGATCCTGAAAAGTTTGACAGTTGGAGAACAAGATGAGAACACATTTTCTATGTTTGGGAATTGACTACTGGGTAATCACAAAAAGAAAGGAAAATATAAAGACTGAGGATGAATTGGATAAAGCTACTTAATATGAAAATAATTTATTTTCATGTAACATGGTTGCAAGGGAAGCATTGATCAAAACAATCTCTGAAGGTGAATTCATAGAAGTAAAAGAAATAGATTTTGCACATGAAATTTGGACAAGATTGGAAGCACTGTATGAAGGAGATAAGTTTACAAAATATGTGAAGCTACAAAACTAGAAGACAAAGATGGAATCATTGAAAATGAAATATGAAGAGAACATTATATCATATGCACAGAGAATTACTGAAGTGGTTACTAGCATCAAGAATAGTGGAGGTACTTATAGTAAGGAAGAAGTGATTGAAAAGATTCTCAGATCTGTAACACCTACATACAAAACTAAAGTACAATCTATAGAGGAGACTATACCTTTGACAATGAACTTCAGTAGAGAGATGTTGATTGGAAAGATAACTAATTTTTGAGGTTGCAGAACAGGGAGATTCTCTACCTAAATTTGAGTCAACATTTAAGGCGACTCAGAATAGAAACAAAAAGACCTTATCTGGAATTCCAAGCACTAGCAATAGTGACTTGAGAGAAGGACTTGGAGACTATGCTGATGAATGGGAACATATATAGGAAGTAAAAAGAAAGATAGATGAAGTGGTATCCCTAGTCTCTAGAAGAGAAAAGAGAGGTATGGGTAAATTTGAAGGTAAGTTACCTTTGAAATATTTTCATGCAACAAGATAGGTAATTTTGCATCTTGATGTCCTACAAGGGTTCCAAGATATAAACCTAAGTTTTACAAATCAAAGTATCCAAAAGATAAGGAATGTTATTATGCTAGTGAAGGTGTTTTTGATGATGAAGCTATTGACTATGATGAGATTAGATTTATGGCTATTAAGGATGATGAACCTATACATGAAGAAAAACATTAGTATCTGTTGGAGATTTACTTCTGGCAGCTAGTTGATTGTATGTTTGTCATTGATGACAACATATAATATACAACAGTGTTCTATATGTACTTATCAGAATGATGGTATCATGCCTTGCACGGTTATGTTCATGTTGTATACATGTTTATTATGTTGTGTTCATACACGCAGACTCAGATATGGAGTTTTAGTTGTGTTGTGTAATTCTGTTATGTGGCAGTTACAGTTTCTGGTGTTTGTCTATACAGAGTTGATGTATTGCATTGGTTCTTGAGTTGCGCCTATCTTTGGGATATGCGTGTGTATATTCAAGTTTAGTTATGAGTTGATGATAGTTATCTGAAGGTGCCAAACATGTTTCAACAAGATTGCAATGCTAGAGTTAATTTGGTGAGGCCGACTTAGTGAAGTGTCGCGTCTATTTAGTTTATAGTGTGCGGTTGTAATTATGCTTGTGTGATTAGTAAAGCCGACAAGGATGTTATGAAGAGTTTTCTAACAGGTCCCTTGACCTTATAATTTGAGGAAGATACTTATAGCAAGTCATTTGTGAAATGCTAAGTGTTAATGATAAGAAAAGATACAGGAAAGTGCAGAGCAAAATATCAGTTGAGTTTCATTCATCAAGGATCTATGTGAAGAAGAAGTGAAAGATTACAATACACTGAAACTGATCAAGACAGTAGGTCTACTGTATAGTTCATCATCAGATATAATGCATATCTGTTCTTCAGAAGGTTGTAACCTTCACCATTAAGCAGTGAGCTTTTGGACAGTGAGTCCTCACCCTTAACTGGGTTATTTGTAAAATACTCCTAATAGGGTCAGACCCTTAACTAGGTCACTATACTTATTGCATTGTAAAGAAAAACTCCTAACAGGGTTGCAAGATCTTCTAACAGGGATTATTATAAACAAGTATAGTTCATTGTGGGTGTTAATTCCCACCGGGGTTTTTATCATTTGGTTTCCCCGTAACCAAATTGTGGTGTTATCTATTGTGTAATCTGAATGTGTATTTACTTTATTGTATTCTGGAGTTAATAAGAGAAAAGAATTAAATTGGTTGGTAACTAATTCACCCCCCCCCCCTCTCAGTTATCCTTTGGGACTATTCTAACAATTGGTATTAGAGCTAAGTGCCTTGAAGAAGAAGACTAACAGCTTAAGGTAGATCAGATGTCTTACTTCAGAAAAGAGAGCCCTAAGTTTGGTGGAGAAAATTATCTAGATTGGAAAAACAAAATGATAACACATATACAGTGTGTTGGTTTTGACATCTTTGAGATAGCCACACAAGAAGTTGTTATTCCCTCTTTAAAAGACCTATCAAGAAATGATGCTACTAGTAAACAGAAGGATACATTCACAGCTAATGCAGTTGCCAAAGAAGCCCTTATAAGTGCACTATCTGACAGTGAATTCTCTGAGATCAAGAAATTAGACAAGGCATACACCATATGGAAGTATTTAGAAGACATGTTTGAAGGAGATGTTCAAGCAAAGAATGCGTGCAGGAAGACATGGAAAAAGAAATACCACAGTCTTGAGATTTTACCTGAAGAGAACATTAGAGCCTACAATCAGAGGATAAATAAAGGAGTTTCAGGAATCATAAACAATGGTAGAGAAATATCAGAAGAAGATATAATGGACAAGCTGTTGACTACTTTAACATCAGACTATGAGAACAAGATCAGTATTCTAGAGGAAACCATGCAATTTTGACAAGACTTCAAAAGAGAGACTTTATTCAGCAAAATCTTTGCATTTGAGATATCAGGATTGAAGACTGAACCAAAAGGTGAAATAGCCTTCAAAGCTTTAGTTCATAGTAAGATATCTCACATCTCTAGCAATAACGAGAAAGAAGTTGATGAAGAACTAGAAGAAATCATAGCTATGATTGCTAAAAGAGAAAAGAAAGGAAAAGGGAATATGAAGGACAAATTCCATTCAAATATTTTTCATGCAACAAGATCAGTCAGCTTGCATCCAAGTGTCCTACAAGAGTAAAGAAATTCAGAACTGATTATAAACCTTAATACAGAAAGGAATGCTATCATGTTGAAGAAGGTGTAATTGATGAAGATTCAGGAGAAGATGAAATTGGATTCATTGCCCTTAAATACATGGAAAAAATTGATTGAGAATATGGACATTGAAGATGAAAAGGAAACACATGAGTTAGCCCTAATTTCAAAAGAAGACATTAGAACTAATTGGATCATTGACAGTGGATGCTCTCATCACATGACACATGATAAAGATATATTTGTTCATCTAAACAAGTACAAAGGTGGTATGGTTAGATTTGGAGATAACACTCCTAAACCTATCATAGGCAGATGATCCATCACCCTAGATGGAAAGAACAAGACAGATGATGTTCTGTATGTTGATGGATTACATCACAATTTACTAAGTGTTGGACAGCTACTTGACAAAGGTTATCATTTGGAATTCAAAGACAACAAATGCATTATTAGCA
>MU225776.1:1777487-1817195 GCA_018584345.1 Thuja plicata | reverse complement strand
CCAAAACAAAAGGTAATGTTTTCTAGCTCAATTCAGATGTAAGTTGTTTTGTTGCAAAAGTGGATGATAGTTGGTTATGGCACAAGAGACTCTGTCATATCAATTTTGATAATATAGTAAAGATAAGCAATGTTAAGACAGTTAGAGATCTTCCAAATATTACAAGACCAGCTGACACAATATGCAGGGAATGTGTTATGGGAAAGCATGTAAGGAGTTCTTTTAGAAGCAAGAAGAACTTAGCTGAAAACAAGTTAGACCTAGTGCATACAGATTTATGTGGTCTTACTCAAACCAGGTCATATTACGGAGAAAGGTATTTCATTTTGTTTGTTGATGATTTTTCAAGAATGATGTGGGTTGCATTCTTAAAGGAGAGGTCTGAAGCCTTTGAAAAGTTAAAAATATTCAAAGCCAAAGTGGAGAATAAATCTCGATTAAAACTAAAGTGTCTGAGATCAGATAGAAGAGGAGAATTCACCTCTGACCAGTTTTATAACTACTTTGAAGAACATGGAATTAAAAGATAGTTGAGTGCACCTAGAACCGCACAACAGAATGGGATAATAGAAAGAAGGAACAAGATCATACTTGATACAGCGCGCACTATGATGATTGAAGGAAAAGTTGCGCACACCTATTGGAGAGATGCAGTCAATACATCAGTCTATACTATCAACAAAACTCAACTAAGGCCAGGCATGAATAAGACAACTTATGAACTTTGGTTTTTTAATGTACCTACAGTAAAATACTTTAGAATATTTGGCAGCAAGTGCTACATCAAGAGAGATGATGGTGTTGGTAAGTTTGATACTAGAAGCAATGAAGGTATCTTCCTTGGTTACTCTACTAAAAGCAAAGCATACAGATGTTTTAATTTGAGATTAAAGAAGATAATTGAAAGTACTCATGTAAAGATTGATGAGAAGTTCATGGTTCAAGAAAGGTATTATGAATATGCACATATGATTGAGGATGAACCCAGGCCTAGCAGTAAAGACATTGTTATTGAATAAATATTTGATTGCATTAATGTCTCATGTAATGAACCTAAATCAAGCAAAGAAGTATCACAGATTACAGATGAGGATGATACACGAAAAGTTTCAAAGTTCACATCTAGGTATCATTCAAAGGATGATATCATTGGAGATCAGAGCAGCAGTGTTTTGACTAGATCAAAAGCAAAACATTTAATATTAGATAAAAAGGTATGTTTACTTTCACATATTGAACCTTTAAATGTTGAAGATGCTTGCAAGGATTCTGATTGGCAGAAATCAATGGAAGAAGAACTAGATCAAATAATAAAAAATGATACATGGGAATTGGTCCCTAAACCCAGTGACAAAAATGTGATTGGCACAAAGTGGGTATTCAGGAACAAGATGAATGGAGATGGTACAGTAGTCTGAAACAAAGCAAGACTGGTGTGTAAAGGATATGCACAGAGGGAAGGGATAGATTACACTGACACATTTGCCCCTGTGAGCAGACTGGAAGCTATAAAGTTATTCTTGGCTTATGCAACATTCAAGGATTTTAAAGTATATCAAATGGATGTTAAATCAACTTTTCTGAATGGTGACTTGAAGGAAGAATTATACATAGAACAGCCTGAAGGATTCAATCTATCAAATAAGCCAAACATGGTATGCAGATTGATGAAGAAAGCACTCTATGGACTTAAACATGCCCCAAGAGCTTGGTATGAGAGACTAGATAATTATCTTACCAG
Source organism: Thuja plicata (assembly GCA_018584345.1). Classification (NCBI taxonomy): domain Eukaryota; kingdom Viridiplantae; phylum Streptophyta; class Pinopsida; order Cupressales; family Cupressaceae; genus Thuja; species Thuja plicata. The sequence continues at coordinate 1,815,454 of MU225776.1, read as the reverse complement.
GATTGGATTTAAGAAAGGAGTAGCAGATTGTAACCTATTCATAAGAGAGACACCTAATGGACTACTACTTGTTGCCATAATTGTTGATGACATTATCTTTGGAGGTAATGACAAGCTTAGCTCAGAATTTGGAAAAGAAATGCAGAATGAATTTGAAATGAGCATGATTGGTCCTATAAAATATTTATTGGGATTAAACGTAAAATAGACAGATAAAGGAATATTCATAAATCAGTCCAAATATGTGAAAGAAATATTGAAGACCTTCAAGATGGAATACTATAAGCCAGTATGCACTCCTATCATAATTGGAAGCAAGATTTCTAAAGAAGATAATTCCAAATCAGTTGACAAGACATTATATAAATCCATGATTGGAAAACTTATATATCTTACTCAGTCTAGACCAAACATATCTAATGCAGTTGGCATTGTTGGAAGATTTGCAGCTGAACCAAAACAGAATCACCTAATGGCAATCAGGAGGATATTCAAATATCTAAAGGGAACTATAGACTATGGCTTATTGTATCCTAAATCAGAGAATGTACAACTTCATATGTATACAGATGCAGATTGGGCAGGTTGTCTTGATGACAGGAAAAGTACGTCTGGAGGAGCATTATTTCTTGGAGATAGGTTGGTTTCTTGGGTAAGCAGGAAGCAGAATTGTATCTCTCAGTCAATAGCAGAAGCTAAATATGTTGCAATAGCATTGAATTGTTCAACAATGGTTTGGATCAAGCAAATGGTTAAAGATTTTGGTATATAGGTTGCCTATCCTATTGTTATTCACTGTGATAACACTAGTACTATTAACATGTCCAAGAACCCTGTGATGCACACAAATACAAAGCACATTGAGATCAAATACCCTTTTCTTAGACAAAAAGTTGCAAATAATGAAGTGAAATTGGACTATGTGAGCACCAAAGAATAATTGGTAGATATTTTCACAAAGCCTTTATCAAAAGATACTTTTGAGTATCTCAGGGAGAAGTTAGGAGTAATTCCCTCTCCTGAGTTTGATTAGATGAAGCAGCAAATACATCAGTCCAGAGTGACTGATGAATGGTTGACTACTCTACTTCTGGAGTAGTACCTGTGCCTAATTGCTTATGGCACCCTTTGCCATTGATGTCAAAGGGCGAGTATATAGTAAGGGGGAGCATATACTCTGGGGGAGTATAAAAAAAATAGAACAGAGGAGTTGCAACAGTGTAGAGGAATCTTTGATGAGGATATTGAGAAGATTGTAAAAAGAAAGAAAACACCATGGGCTGAAGATATTTTTAATATCATATGTTGCCATCAATGTCAAAGGGGGAGATTGTTGGAGATTTATTTCTGGCAGCTAGTTGATTGTATGTTTGTCATTGATGACAACATATAATATACAAGAGTGTTCTGTATGTACTTATCAGAATGATGGTATCATGCCTTGTGTGGTTATGTTCGTGTTGTATACATGTTTACTATGTTGTGTTCATACACGCAGACTCAAATATGGAGTTTTAGTTGTGTTGTGTAATTCTATTATGTGGCAGTTACAGTTTCTAGAGTTTGTCTGTATAGAGCCGACGTATTGCATTGGTTCTTGAGTTGCACCTATTTTCGGGATATGCATCTATACATTCAAGTTTAGTGATGCAGAGGGCATCACTGGCATTCTACAATCTACATATTCCGAATATGAATCTCTTCTCATCATTTATTAGAGGCACAACACACATCTTCACACTTCAACATTTAAACATTTTAGTCATGAGATCTTTCGTATAGACCCATACTCATGCCTTCATAACTTTCGAACCAGGCATTGTTTGCTCAATCACTCCAGTGAAGATATTCAAAACTAGGTTTTTTCAAACATATTTCAAAATCACGCAGATCCAATGGTTATATTTGAAGTTATGGCCTCTGTATCGAGACTGAAATTGACTGTTATAGAAACCGAAACAAAAGACAAACTGCACTTAACAAATTCAGTTTCCAATCTGTTAAAACCCGATTCACATTCACTGTTATAATCTTTATGATAGAGATCAAAAATCCGACAGTAGGAAACATAAAAACTTAATAAAAATACATTTCATTTAATGTCAAAGTCAACAAAATATCAATGGCTCTCTGGTTAAAATCCTGATTTCCTTTCACAACTATTCCTTATTCCTGTAACCACTCTTTCGATCTCTCCTGCTATTACAATCATGTCTTTTTTAAAGACAATTGAGAATGGTTACAACCGTTTTACCTTCCCGTGTCTCTTCATATTCATATTCAGACTTTCATTAAAAACATCATTTAAACCGATTTCAAGTGCTTTACAATACATTTTCATAACTAGACAATGATTTAATAAAATCTTAAAATGACTTAAAGATATCAAATTCAAAGGTGAAGGTGGTGATCCTGCACCATAATCTCGAGCTTCAAAATTTTCCATGTCCTCATGGAAATGTCTTGGTGAGATGTCTGCAAAATATTTGCCTCTTTGTCCTTATCATTGCATCGACGCCTCCGCTGTTGTGCTTCCTCTTTCAACTGTGACTCCTATATATCCATAGAGTTTATGAGGGTCGCCTCCAATGGTGCTCCAGCCATTGCACAGTCCACTCATCTATGCTGCATCACAACCTCCTATCCCTCACCTAGGATTCCCATCATGCCTCTCTCCCGAGTCTGTTGGAAACACACAAGACCATCTCCCATGGTCCCTATGGTAGACCTTCCTATCCACCATTGCAGCTGAGTGAACCGGCACCAATCTGCAACCACAAACTACATACCAATAATCCAAAACAACCCAACACTGCGTGGTGTAGATTTTATCCATCTACACGCTTAGAATCTTCTGAGCACTGATACCACTTGATGCAGAGGGCATCGCTGGCATTCTACAATTTGCATATTCTAAATATCAATCTCTTCTCATCATTTATTAGAGGCACAACACACATCTCCACACTTCAACATTTAAACATTTTAGTCATGAGATCTTTCGTATAGACCCATACTCATGCCTTCATAACTTTCGAAGCAGGCATTGTTTGCTCAATCTCTCTGGTGAAGATATTCAAAACTAGGTTTTTTCAAACATATTTCTAAATCGTGCAGATCCAATGGTTATATTTGAAGTTATGATCTTTGTATCGAGACTGAAATTGACTATTATAGAAACTGAAACAAAAGACAAATTGCACTTAACAAATTCGGTTTCCAATCTGTTAAAACCTGATTCACATTCACTGTTATAATCTTTATGATAGAGATCAAAAAGCCGACAATAGGAAACATAAAAACTTAATAAAAATACATTTCATTTAATGTCAAAGTCAACAAAATATCAATGGCTCTCTGGTTAAAAACCAGAGAGCCCGATTTCCTTTCACAACTATTCCTTATTCCCGTAACCACTCTGCCGATCTCTCCTGCTATTACAATCATGTCTTTTTTAAAGACAATTGAGAACAGTTACAACCATTTTACCTTCTTGTGTCTCTTCATATTCATATTTGGACTTTCATTACAAACATCATTTAAACCGATTTCAAGTGCTTTACAATACATTTTCATCACTAGACAATGATTTAATAAAATCTTAAAATGACTTAAAGATATCAAATTCAAAGGTGGAGGTGGTGCTCCTACACCATTTAGTTATGAGTTGATGATAGTTATCTAAAGGTGTCAAATGTGTTTCAACAAGATTGCAATGTTAGAGTTAATTTGGTGAGGCCGACTTAGTGAAGCGTCGCGTCTATTCAGTTTATATTGCACAGTTGTAATTATGCTTGCGTGATTAGTAAGCCGACAAGGATGTTATGAAGATTTGTCTAACAGGTCCCTTGATCATATACTTTGACGAAGATACTTATAGCAAGTCATTTGTGAAATGCTAAGTGTGAATGATAAGAAAAGATACAGGAAAGTGCAGAGCAGAATATCAGTTGAGTTTCATTCATCAAGGATCTATGTGAAGAAGAAGTGAAAGATTAAAATACACTGGAACTGATCAAGATAGCAGGTCTACTCTATAGTTGATCATCATATATAGTGCATATATGTTCTTCAAGAGGTTGTAGCCTTCACCATTAAGAAATGAGCTTTTGGACAGTGAGTCCTCACGCTTAACCGGGTTATTTGTAAAAGACTCCTAACAGGGTCAGACCCTTAACCAAGTCACTATACTTATTGCATTGTAAAAAACAACTCCTAACAGGGTTGCAAGATCTTCTAATAGGGATTATTATAAATAAGTATAGCTCATTCTGGGTGTTAATTCCCACCAGGGTTTTTACCATTTGGTTTCTCCGTAACCAAATTGTGGTGTTGTCTATTGTGTTATCTGAATGTGTATTTACTTTATCAAGTATTATGGAGTTAATAAGAGAAAAGAATTAAATTGGCTGATAATTGATTTACCCCCCCCCCCTCTCAGTTATCCTTTGGGACTATTCTAACAGTATCTCGCGTTGAAAAGAAGTCTTAATGGGTTATAAATAGTGGTTGTTAACATCATATGACTGGAGATAAAAACATGTTTGTTAGTCTGAAAAGATATGATGGTGGTGTTGTTAGATTTGGTTACAATACTCGTAAGATTATCATTGGAGTTGGATATATTTCTCTGTATGGAAAAAATAATACTAACAATGTACTACTTGTTGATGGATTTGAGCATAATCTGTTGAGTGTTGGAAAACTAGTGGACAAAGGTTATCAATTGAAATTCATTGATTGGAAATGTTCTATCAGAAGTAAATCAGGAGACTTGATTGCATATGGTACTAAATCTAGAGGTAATATATTTGAATTGAATACATCTGAGTCTTCTTGTTTTATTGCGAAGGTTGATGACAGTTGGTTATGGCATCAAAGATTTTGTCATGTTAACTTTGATAATATTGTGAAGGAAACTATGACTAATATAGTAAGATATCTACCTAAGATTGTACAACCATCTACCACTATGGGTAGAGAGTGTGTTATGGGGAACTAGAATAGAAGCAGTTTTAAAAGCAAATCTTATTTAGAGAAAGGGAAGTCAGATCTGGTACATATAGATCTGTGTGGTCCTACAAGAGAAAGATCTTATTATGGTGAAAGGTATTTGATACTTTTTGTTGATGAATTTTCTAAAATGATGTGGGTGCATTTGACAAATTCAAGATATTCAAAGCAAAATTTGAGAATGAATCAGGTTTGAAGATAAAATGTTTCAGATTAGATAGAGGTGGTGAGTTTACTTCAGATTTATTTAATACCTACTGTAAAGAGCATGTAATATTTAGACAGACATCTGCTTCTAGGACATCACAATAGAATGGGATAGCAGAGCAAAGAAACAAAACAATATTAGATGCTTCCAAAACTATGCTGCTGGAAGGAAATGTATCACATGTTCATTAGAGAGAAGTTGTTGGTACTACTGTGTACACCTTGAACATAATTTATATCAGAGAAGGTACAAGTAAGACTCCTTATGAATTTGGGAGTAAATGCTACATTAAAAGAGATGATGAGATAGAGAAGTTTAATTCTAGAAGTGATGAAGGTATATTCCTTGGTTATTCAACTAAGAGAAAATCCTATAAATGTTTTAATCTGAGATTGAGGAAGTTGGTTTAATGCGCTAATGTGAGTCATGAGCCTCTTAAAAGGTCATCTTTTCAAATGCTTTTAATTTTCTTTTCAGTAATTTACTTGAAAAACAGATACTTAGACTTATGGTTTTATATGTGTAAGGACATAAGTAGTAAAGTGGATGATAAGGTAATAAAGTATATTTTCTTGAGACTGATGGATGAAATGATAAGATGTAGTAGTTATATCCTAATGAATAATCCTATTTCCTCTACTATGTTTGTGCGTAGTTTCCTTCCTGTAGCCATGTGCCTTGTAAGAGTATTAATTAGAACTTAACACTTTTTTCATAATATTAATGATGCAAATATGTATGTCTCAAAGGTTGTGTGTGCATTAAATTTTGCAAGGATCAGTCGTGTTGAATTCAAGATCAGCATTGTGATGCTGAAGAAGTCAAAAGCTAGTCATTGCTGCAAAGACATCATCATGTAAAAGAAGTCGAGTAAGCAGTTGAAGTAACTTAAGGAATTGCTGCAAGATCTTCGTGTGAAGAACGAGTCAATATAGTTTTATGTTAAAAGCAGCGCGTGGATCTAGAGCCACCATGTATTATATTCTGGTAAGACTTATTCTATATGACTGATATTTCTGTTATGAAACATTATGTATCTGTAACGATCCTCATTAATGGAGTGATCTTATATTTAGGGAGTAGTTGTAGATTTCCTTTAAATAAGATGACTATTGTAACTCTTTGGAGTTAGTCGAGTTAGCTGATATTTTTGAATAGAAGCTGATATAGTTGTAATACTGTTTTATTTATCCAAGTGTATTTTCCATGAATGAATACAATGCACAAGTTGAGTTCAATTTTTTTTTATCTTGATTGTGTTTCTTTTCACTCATGCAAGGGGGCCCACTTGGTAAGTGAATTCCTTTGTCAGAGTAGAAATCATTTCCATGTTTATACAGAAGTAAAATAGAACACTATTGTTTCTGCAACCACTAGTAACAAAACTAGTAGACTGTTCTTGTAGAATAGGCAGGTAGAGAAATTCCTATCCATGATTTTTGTTTTCCTATAATATGAGCATTTATTTGAGTTAGCATAGATTTTTTGAAGCTTAGTACATTTCAATTTTATAGGTTTAGCTATGAGAATCAAGAGTTTGAAGCATATACTTTGCAGATGCCATTCCAAGTTTACGTCCCTAGTCGATAATTAAATGAGACTACATGATCTAATTAGGAACCATTTAGGGTGTCCAATCCTTAAATAAGCAGTCTAATGCTATGGGTTTCTAAGACAATTGTTTAGCCAAGCAGTGAGGATAGATGAAAAGTTTCAGATTCAGGAAAGAATGCATGACTGTGGTCAGATTGAAGAGATAAAAGAGGTCATTGCTGATCCTGCCGAACGTTTGGATATTGATGCTGATGTTAAAGATGAATCAATTGAGCTTACTGAAACTCCTAAGACTCTGAGGTATGTTAAGAAGAACCATCCTGAAAATCAAATCATTGGTAATGCAAGTAAAGGAATGATGAGAAGATCAAAAGTAAGAGATGAAATTGTTTGATTTCTTAAGTTGAGCCAAAAACTATTGATGAATCATGTAGAGATGAATCTAGGACTAAAGCTATGCAGGAAGAAATAGAACAGATAAAGAAGAAAACACTTGGGAATTGGTTCCAAGACCTAAAAAACAAACTGTGAGAGGAACTAAATGGGTTTTTAGAAACAAAATGGATGAGGAAGGAACAATGGTAGGAAATAAGGCTAGATTGGTTTTATAAAGGCTACGTGCAATAATAAGGCATTGAATTTAAAGAAAAATTTGTCCTCTTGCTAGGTTGGAAGCTGTGAGATTATATCTTGCTTATGTTGCACATAAAGACTTTAAAGTATATCAGATAAATGTGAAATCTGCATTCACGAATTGTGATTTGGAAGAAGTATACGTAGAGAAACCTGATGGATTTCCTTTGAAAAAAGTTGAAGACATGGTTTGTAAGTTGAAGAAAGCATTGTATGGACTGAAACAAGCACCTAGAGCATGGTATGCAAGACTAAACAGGTATCTAGTTCATCTTGGTTTCAGAAAAGGTAATGCAAAATATAATTTATATTTAAGAACTGGTGAAGATGGAATCCTAATCATAGAAGTTTTTTTTTATGATATCATTTTTGGAGGCAATGGTAAAAAGAGTAAAAATTTCTCTGAAAAAATGGAAAATGAATTTGAAATGTCAATTATTGGTGAGATGAAATTTTTTCTTAGTTTGAAAATTAATCACAATAAGAATGGTATTTTTATATCTCAGACCAAGTACCAAGTAAGGAAATGTTGAAGAAGTTTGGAATGGAAGATTGTAAACCTGTTGGCACACCTATGGTGACTGATTATAAACTTACTAGTAATGATGCAACTCAAAATGTTTTTCAGACAAAGTATAAATCAATGATTGGAGGTCTACAATATCTAACTCACATTATACCAGATATTTCCAATGTAGTTGGAATTGTGGCAAGATATCAAGCAGATCCTAAAGAGACACACCTTGTAATTGTGAAAAGAATTTTTAGATACTTAAAAGGAGCAATAGATTATGGATTATGGTATGAAAAATAAGATTACTTTATTTTACGTGCTTATAGTGATGCTGATTGGGCAGGTAGTGTGGATGATAGGAAGAGTGCAATTGGTGGAGCATTTTTCCTTGGAAAAAGGCTAGTTTCGTGGTTAAGTAAGAAGCATGAATCTATTGCTCAGTCTACTGCTGAATTTGATTAGTTGTTGATGCTATAAATTGTACACAAGTTGTTTGGATGAAACAAATGCAAAGGGACATGGGATTAATTTTTGAAGAGCTAGTGGTTATCCATTGTGATAACACTAGTATAGTGAATATTTCAAAGAATCCGGTAATGCATTTAAAGACTAAACATATTTCCATTAAGTCTCATTTCTTGAGAGACAAGGTAGCAGAGAAACAGATTAGACTAGAGTATGTTAGCACAAAGAAACAGATAGAAGATATATTTACAAAACCTTTGCCAAAAGATGCTTTTGAGTATCTCAAAACCATGCGTAGGGTTAGAGCCCGTCCTTGTGGTAATTAATTAATGCAGGCATGCATCAGTTCAGTGGCTTTCAGAGCTATATCTTCTTTTGGACTTGATGTATGAATCTTCTCCTCAGGGGGAGTGATCGCCTGAACACTATAGAGCACATTTGGGTGATTTTGCACCTGGCTGCTAGACATGAAGATTTGAAAAGCTACATCTTGCAGAAGATTAATGAAGAGTTATGGCACCCTTTGCCATTGTGGTCAAAGGGGGAGAAATTCTATGTGAAAATCCTACTTCTTTAGGGATAATTATGTTGAGGATATTGAGAAGATTGTATTGAGAGAGTACTTTTGGGTTGATGGATTTTCCCAAATGTTTCCATCAATGCCATAGGGGGAGATTGTTGGATGATATTAGAATTGGGTACTACTCATGCTATTGGAATTCATTTTTTGTCACTGATGTCAACATATGTTTCTGTGGAGAGAACAAACATGTTATTACTATTTTATGATAATTGACAAGAGTGTACCAATATTATACAAATGAATCAGAATAAGAAAAGATGATGATATGAACACGGATGTGTGATGACCTTATTCCTAAGGTTGCTTGGCATAATTTTTCATATTGGATTTGTTACAGATGTTTTAGTGAAGACTCATTTCTGGACTGTGACAATGATACTTGACAGAGTGAGTCTCTGTGTTTTGGGAATATCTTACACACAATGATGACTTAGGTTATGCGAGCTTAGGCATATTGAGGAATGTTTTTTATTGTGTTGGTTGTATTTCTGGTTTTGTAGTCTTCCTAGAAAATCTTTGAAATCCTCATTCATTTCCATGTTTAAGAGTTGAAAATCCAATATGAAATTGTTTAAATACCTCTGTAAATAATGATCTTCAAAGACAAATCGAGAAAAAATGTCCAAAACCCTAAGTCCTAGGTTTGCCTCTATTCAAAAATGGGTAAAACCCTAAATATCTCAATCATAGTTCTATTTTGAAGTTACTTTTTTGTAACTTAAAAACTTTGATAAATCATGTGCTTTTTAAAGTTAGTCGCTAAGTCTCATAAAGATCCGAGAATATTCCATTTTATCATGGGAATTAGAAAAAATTCCTTGCCGCATTATCTCCTAAGGAAAAGAATATACTTTAGATGATAGGGAGACTGAGTGTGGACCATCCATATTAAGTCAGATCCAACAGTGGTCAGGAAGTATCCTAATAAACTCAGCAGTTAGAAAATTATTCAGCGACACTGAGTTCCTTTGGTCATGAAGTCTCCTGAGTAAACTAGAGTTAAATGTCAGTTTTAATATTAGTGTTGTCACTGGGTCGCGGAAGAAAGCAAGAGTTAAATGAAAATTCATGAGACTTGGTGACAACCATCAGATTAGAAGAAGATCCAACGGTTGGCGCTAAGTCACTGAGAAAGTTTGAAAAGTCAAAGGTGATCCAGCGATTAGGAGCAAAAAGGATAACATTGAGACACGTGTTTAACAGTCGCGTAGTCTTTGAGAAAAATTTAAAGTGAAGAATATATCTGGAGACTAGGAGATAATGGTCACGTAGTCTCATGAAAAATTAGTGTTTGCCTTGAAAATCTAGTGACTCAGGGTAGACCGTCAGATGTAGATAAGAAAAAGATCTACGGTGGTCGGGTAATCTCCAAATAAGTATGATAAGTATAAAATTATTCAGCGGTTAAGATATAAAGTATATTTGCATTGTCTGGAGATAAATTATGAGTTAAAAGGTTTTCTCGGAGACAAGGAGATTACACAGTCACCAAGTCTCTAAAAGGAAACCAAGGTTTAAAAGGAGTTAGTAGAAGCCTCAGTCACGAAGTCTCTGAAAAAATATGGGTTAAATGATTTCATTTGGCGACAAAGAGATAACCATTGATCAGGAAGTTGATCGTGTGGCAATCGCCATGTCTCAGTAAGAAACCATAGTTAAAGGTAACTCTCAGCAATAAAGATACAATGCAGTCGCGAGGTCGCTGATAAGAGAAATAGGTTTTGACCAGAGACTTTTCTTCAACACCAGGATGTACAGTTGCTAGCTAGTGGAAATGAAAAGATTTATGAAAAGAGTGTTAAGAAGTAGTTGAGCTGTATTGGAGATAGCCAATCAGATCAAATTTGGATTTCCTTTCAAAAATAATAAGGGTTTTCATGAAAAATCACTAATTCAAATTTGATTTCCTGTCACTTTCAGAGGCTATGGATATAACAAAAATTGATTTCACAACATGAAGAATTGACGACATAAGTGATTGAATTTTAATTATATGATTTATTCATTGATGGTTCAGAAATAAATAGACGTTATCGATAATCATTGTATTTTACCAAGAGTTTATTGTTTTCAGAGTAAAATTTGCTAAGTAATCAGTGTGTGTTGAAAAAAGAGCTTCTCAGATTTGCAGAGTGAAACAAGTCAGTTTTCAGTCCATAATCTAGGAAATTTGAATGGTAATCAGTGCTCTAGAGAAATTTGAGTGACTTATAGTTGGAAGTGAGTGATCTGGAGATATATTTGTTTCAATATTGGTAAGAGAAAAGTGTGATCAGAATAGTGGATAAGTGAGTCAAGCAATGAACGTAGCTTCTACCAGTGGGAAAAGTGGTGATGCAGATGATGACATGAAAGGGAAGGGGAATTACTCTAAACAATTCATCACTTTGCTTCCTAGATCTAGCCAAAATAGAAAAGTAAATGGAAACAATCTCATTGATAATTTGTCATATATTAGGGATGCTAAAACTCCAGGTTCTTCTGGTTATTCTCTTTTCAATGACTTCTATAAAAATAGTGATGAAGCTGTTCCAATTTTGAACCCATGGACTTGTGGATTAGCTAAGTTAGTAGTCCCAGATATACTTGTAGATGCTGATTTCATTCTAGATATGGCCAATAGGTATGATGTCCTTACCAGGACCATAAAAAGGGATGATGGGAAAGCCCTAGTAACCCTAGATAGGAATTAATTCATGAAGGCATTCAATGTCTATTACCCAATGTCTACGGAGATAAATTTGAAAGTTTTCGATGCCAGATATACAAGAGAGTCTGGCATTGCATCAAAGTTGATCCAAGAGTATCATGTGCCCAAAAAGATGAGTAATTACATAGCGCCTATCCTAGGAAATGCTCCCTACTACTACAAGGACTTAAATTTTTACATGAAGTACATTTCCTACACGTTAAGCAGAGTTTTGGGAGTGGATGGAGGGCCTGAGAGATTAAGTGCATACATCCTTATGATTGTCTTAGATATGAAGATCCCTCATATCAGCACAAGCTATGATTATATTCAGTATATAACCAAAAAAATGCATGAAGGCTTTGTTGATATCAGAAACAAGGAGAAAAACCCTAAATTCATGCATTTGATTATGTATTATAATTTTCCTCTTATGGATTGTCCGAATCTGAGGCCACAAAGATTTTATCAAAATCAAGACAACCCAATACAATTCTAGTTAAGAATGTGGAACTACACCTCTAGAGAGCAAGAATTATGTGCTTTTCAGAATTGGATAGTATATCCAATCCTCAACTGTCTAGGTGTAGACAAGACTAGGTTGCCAGTGAAGGTGCTGCAATTGTTGAGGCCATGCCAGTATGTTGATAAATGACCAGGAGACCACAACTGGGGGGATTTTTACTATGAGAAGAATTATACTTTTATCAGTGTTTATGGTTGTACTCAGCCACCCCATGTTCTACCACTCCATGTGCCACCCAAAATTGCAACAATGGAATTTATTAGACAATTAATATTAATAGACATGGAGCACCTTTCTCCTCATAGGAAGGGTACATTTACCCCTAGACAGTTTAGGATCTATAACTTTACAATTGGTAAAAAGGCAGTGTATCCAGTGAATAATTGGATGAGCCATTATAGAATGAATGTATCCTTGTGTAGATATACTGACATAAAAGGTTTTATATTGAGTGCTAATAATCTCTTAACACCCACCATTCCTTATAAAAAATAACATGAGCAGTGCATGGAGGAAGACCTGATTAGAAACATACTGGAAGATGAAGACGTCAATCAAAGGGCAGACAAGTTTAATGAATTAATTGACTTGGAGAGACAAGTGAAGAGGAAAGGAATCTCTTTTGGGGGTTTTTTCCTAGATTTGCCATATCTAAAATTGCTTGATGCCATGATTGAGTCTTACAGTTTATTATGTAATCAACTTGAAGATGCATTGGAAGTGAAGGATAAAGGCCAGAAAGGGCATTTCCATCAGAGTACAATGAGGATAGTGATGAAGAATATTTAGTTCCTAGCTCCCCTCCAATGGATTAGCCATTTGTTGAAGAACAAGCAGTAGAAAGAGAAAATATAATTGACCTAACAGAGGTACCAGAAACTGGAGTCACTAATGAGCCCCCATTGAAGAAACAAAGAATAGAAACAAGGGGAGCCATCTCATGACAAGAAAAAGGAAAAGAAAAAAGATAGTATTGGTGCTCTCATCACTAGTAATAGAGCTTATGATCATCAATTGAGAAAGAAAATAAGACAAGGAAAGAAGCTACAAAAGGATGATGAAGAGGAAATTGAATTGCCTCTTCTAACACGCACTGATGAGAGATTGCTACATCAAGAGAAATTCCTAAATGATGATAATTTTATTAAGACTAAAGAATTTAAAGAGTTTGTTATCTGGAATAAGTAGAAGTAGGTGGGTGTACTACTACAATTAGTAGGAGGAGATCTAGTGATAAGTGAGGCCTTGTAGGCATTACAAGATTATGAACCTGATTCAGAATAGATCACACCAGAAGAAGCTAGGCAACTGGTAAGTCTAGGGGAATGTTATAGGTAGAAGGATGTGATTTAGATTCAGCCTTCATAATTGACCAGATAAGGAAGCAACTTGATGTCAAGCTATCAGAATAAATATAGGTTAGACTGATGATAAGAAGATTTAGATATAATCCAAAATCCCAGGCCCTAGCAACGTGGAGCTTAGTTTCAAATGATCAGAAGCCTTCCTTACAGAACATACAAGAGAAAATGGAGGGGGCCAAGACCATTTTGTCTTTCCAAAACATGGGAGAATTGGAAATTTCCCAAGTTATCACCCATTTTGCACAATTGAATGAGGCTAAGGCTGCCCAGATGTCCGAGAGGTTTAAAAATTTGGCTAGTGAAACCAGTGGTATAGTTAAGCACAAGGAATTGTGTCTGATAAAGATTAAGGCACAGGAGAAGATAATAGCAGAGTTGACACAAAAACTGCTAGAGATGCCTGAAGTTTCCCCTACAGAGCACAAAGAAGGAAAAGATGTAGAAATTCAAACAGAGGAAACAGAGCATGATGGAGCAGGAACAAGGCAGATGAACAGTGAAGACAACAATGTTGTTTTGGGTGCATTAATTGAAATTTTGCAACATAGGATCAATGTAATTAAGGATAAGATAGATATAGTATTCTGAGCCTATGGTAAATTTCAAGGCCTTTAAATAGAAGTAAACAATTTTGTTTCAATTTTGAACCCTTTCTATGCTACATGGTCAGGAAGAACAAGATTATTTGAGAGGTTAGCATCTTTGCAACCACATAGATCAGATCTTCCAGAAATAGTAACCCAGGTTGGGGTGGAGATAGAACAGATAGGGGAAACCTTGTCATTTTTCAAAGGCAAGGCAAATATGATTGAAGCAAGATTAAACTTTTTTGGGCCTAATTACAAATAGATTTGTGCCACCAATCAGATCAAAAGACAATTAGATCAAGCCATTAGGGGTATGGGGCTCAAAATTTTACACTGTGCTTCCTAATAAAGATGTGTATCTTTTTGACAAAGGAGAATTAGATATGGAAATATAAAATAAGGTTCTAGACGAGGCCTTTAAGGCTGAAACAAATTTCAACAAGTTTATTATAGATATCAAGAGCATTACAAATGCAAGGTGGGAGAGGCAAAAGACCCAATTGGAAAACATACAGAGCTTATAATGGCCGAAGGAAGACAATGTCACAACATGGGATGTTTTAACAAAGCCCAAGAAGTAAAATCATGTCAGTGTTGACCCGAATGTTATGGATGAAGAATAAGAGGACACATGACACCTGCTCTTTGAGCACATGGAGGTTATCTATCTTGAAGACTAGTGTAAATTAGCTTGTAATGGAGGTCACTAGGTCTCACTATAAATATCAGAAGCTATCCTAAACACATATAGACAAAGGTTATGTTGGTTGTATTAATGGTTCTGGTCTATTTTCCCTAAAAATTTTGTGATCCTCATGCTCTTTCCTTTCCTAAGTCAGAAGTGTCTCATCCTCATTTTTTTCCTTGTGAATTTTCAGGGTCTTTAGGTCAAAATCTTCATGAATAATGCCAATCCTCAAAACCCTAGGTCCTATTTTAAAGCCAAAATGCTGAAAAACCCTAAAAATGTTCATCGGGTTTCTATTTTGATGTTACCTTTTTGAACAACTTAAGTCATGTGTCTTTTACCATTGTCGCATAGACGCTTGATCCTAACAACATATTCCTTGTTACGAGACTTGGAAATTAACTATTGTCGGGATGTCTCTTAATTAAATAGAATATTCTTTATGTTTTTTAAGACTTGGCGAACCCCTTTTGTCGCGAAGTCTCCAAATAAAGAAGCATGTCAACAATCAGCAAAAGAGAAAATAGTTGAGTCACAGTGTCACATGAAAAAGCCAGTGGTTAGTAGATTTTTATGAGACTTAGTGATTTCTTCAGTCACGTAGTCTCCGAGTTGGTTTTCAGTTGAGTGATATGTTAAAATTTCACGTCATGTAGTCTCTAAAAGAGATGATGGTTAAGTGAAAGATGCCGAGACTTCGCGATGAACTGCATGCAGTTTGGAATATAAGATAGTCGGGCGGTCGCTGGATTGTGATGCTGAGTCAATTTTTACTCAGCGATTCAAAGACAAATGATTAGAAGAGACACGTGTCCACAATGAAAAGATAAAGGTTAGTCACGTGGTCTCCCAAAAGATTGAGGTCATTTGGTGATTAAGAGACAGAGTATAAAGTGTTTTGTTGTCGTCTAGTCTCCAAATAATTTAAAGGTATTAAAGAATACTCAGCGACTTAGTGAAGCCGTCAGATGCAAAGGTGAAAAGATCAACAGTGGTCGCGAAGTCTCTGATTAAAAGAGCTTAAAGGTAAAAGTGTTCATGACAATGAGATAACTATTTGTCGTGAAGTCTCTAAATTAAAGTCAGAAGTTGAAGTCAGTCACGTAGTCTCAGAAATATTTCTCAACTAACATTTGTAATCAGCGATTGAGCGGCCAAGGTTAGCCGCGGGGTCTCGTAAAGAAAAATAACATTCAGCAACTTGGAGATAACTATTAAAAGATGAAGATAACCATCAGTCGCGGAGTCTCCAAATAAACTTTGAGTTAAGTCTTTCATCCAGTGACTTTGATTCTCATAGTCGCATGATCACCAGAAGTGAACTATGGTTAGCCAAGCAGAAAAAATAGCATAGTCGCTAGATCTCCAGAAAGATTAAGGGTTATGAAGTTGGGTCAGTGACTAGGAGATGCTTCATAGTTGCGTGGTTGCTGAATCTGAAAATTTAGAAAAGGCGGCAGTTGCTGACGTGACAATGTGAAGGATTTGACATCCAATGAAAATCCAGAGTATTGATTACTGTATGAAAAGGGTAGCTAAGATGTATGACATATAACAAATCATATGAAGACATGTCACCTTCTTCAAATTTTATAAGGGTTTTTCTGAAAATACACATATATGATTTCGATTTCCTGTCACACTCATGAACTATAGCTAGGTTTTCAATTAATTTCATAGTGTGCTAAATTGAAAGTAGAGTTGATGATTTTTCAAATGATGAGCTATGTACTTGAAACAATTACTATAAAGAGCTGATCGAAAGCTCATTTTCAACTTATCTTGCATTCATAATTATAGAATGAAGAAGTGCTAGGTCTTCTATTTTCAGAAAGCAAAAATTGGTCAAGTTGCAGAATATTTAGTTGATTATCAAGTCTTGAATTATTAAGGTAGTGCACAGAGAAGAGTAGTGAGTCCTGAAAGAAGATTTGTTTCAATATCGGTAAAAAGGAGGATTGAAACAGAGAAAAATGAGTAGAGCGGTCAGTGTGGCATCAACCAGTGGGAGAAGTGATGAGGTTGATGACGATGCAAAAGGGAAAAGGAATTATCCTGATGAATTCCTAAAATTATTGTCAGGTTCCACACAAAATAAGAGGGCCAATGCGAATGTGATGACAGATGATTACTGCAAGATCAGAGATGCTCACACTCTAGGATCAACAGGTTTTTCTCTTTATAACTACTTCTATAATAATTCTGATAAAGCCATCCCAATATCAAACCCTTGGACTTGTGGTCTGGCTAGGTTAATTGTCCTTGATGTCTATATAGATGTAGACTTGTTTCTAGGTTTGGCCAGTCACTATGATGTCCTGTCTAGGACAATTAAGAAAAATGATGGCACTGCCTTGTTAATTTTGAACAAAAAATCATTTATGCAAGCCTTTGGCTTATACAATACTATGTCCACAAAAATCAATATTACTAAGCAAGAGGAGAGGTATAGGTTAAAACCTGGTATTGCTAGGGGTCAATTACAGAAACACATGCATAAGGAGGTTAGGAACCATCTTACTCCTATACCCGGTACAACACCCTATTGCTTTAAGGACCTGCATTTCTATATCAAATATATTGCCTATGCCCTGTGTAGAGTGTTAGGGATAGATGGAGGAGTTGAGAAGATTAACGCTGGAATTTTGATGATGGTACTTGACTTACAAGAGGTGCATTCTAGAACCATTTATGACTACATACAGTACATCATTGATAAGATGCATGAAGGATTTGTAGCTACACAGAAGAAGATGAAGGATCCCAAAGAGAAGGAACCTAGGTTCTTCCACTATTCCATCCTGATGCATCTGCTCTTACATGTTAACTTTGGGATCATGGATGTGAACAACTTAAATCCTCAGAGGATTTTCAAGGACAAGCCTAATCCCATTTAGTTTTGGGTTAGGATTTGGAACTATACATCCAAAGATTGTGATTACTGTGCATTTGAGAACTGGATTGTATATCTAATACTGCAGAGCATGGGCATCAGCAAGACAAGGCTCCCAATCAAGGCGCTGCAACTACTGAGGCCTTGTGAATATGTAGATAAGTGGGAGGGAGAACATAACTAGGGAGACTTCTTTCTAGAAGAAAACTTTACCATGATTAGGGTATATAGATGCACACATCCACCACATATCTTACCCTACCATGTGCCATCAAGAGTGGTTGCCATGGAATTCATCTAGCAGCTGTTATTGATAGATAATGAACATTTTGCGCCACACAGGAAGGGGACCTTAACCCCTAGACAAGTTAAGATCTTTAATTTTACCATTGGCAAGGGTGCTATTGACTCAGTCAGTAAGTGATTGGAGAATTGCAGAATGGGGGCAGCATCATATAGATACATTGACCCTGAGGGTTTCATGGCAGGAGTCAGGAAGATTTTAACCCCCACAATCCCTAATACAAATGTTCATTGTACATGTATAGAGGAGGATGCAACAAGAAACCTTTTCAATGAAGATGAAATCAGAACAAGAAGGAATAGGATTCAGGAGTTGTTAAATCTGGAAATGCAGATAAAGACAAATGGGTTGGCTTTTGGAGGCTTTTACCCTGATTTGCCCTATTTTGATAGGATAAAAGCCATGATAAATAATTTCTATATACTTTGTGAACAACTTGACAATGTTTTGGATAAGAAAGGAGCTCAAGAGCCTAAGCATTCAAAATCAGAATATGAAAGTGGTAGTGATGGTGATTATGCCCGTCCACCTCAGTATGATCAGCCTCAACAAGATGTTTCAGAGGCACCACAGTTGCAGGGAGGAGAATGCTATATCATTGACCTTATAGAGGCCAGTCAGCCAGATGATGTAGAGGAGCCTTTAGCCAACAGGCAAAAAGTTGACATAGGGCAGACTTCAACTGTTAGGCAAGAGAAGAAAAAAGATAAAGTGAGTGCTCTCATTCCCGGGAATAGGTTATATGATCATAACCTAAGAAATTTGATTAGACAAAGGAAGGGGCAGTAGCTAGACGAAGAGGAGAATATAGAGTTGCCTCTGAAGGCATGCATTGATGAAAGATTGATACATCAGCAACAATTTCTAAGTGATGACAATTTCATCAAGACTGATGAATTCAAGGACTTTCTAAGATGGCATAAGAAGGGGCATATAAGGGCTCAATTGAAAGTTGATGGAGAGGAAATAGTAACTAATGAGGCCCTATTAGCCTTACAAGCATATGACCCTGACAACGAAGATGTCTCTCCAGATGAGGCAAGGCAAATGGTATTGAAGAGTGGCATATTGCTTGTTGAGGGCTAGGACTTGGCTTTAGCATTCATTATTGACCAAATAAGGAAGCAGCCAGACCTTAAAATGGCAAGTGAAGTTCAGATGGGTGACATGATAAAGGGTTTTGGGTATAGCCTGAAGTCTCAAGCTTTTTCCATGTGGAGCCTTTATCCTAAAGACCAGAAACCTCAATTGGTAAACATTCAGGAGAATATGGTGGGCAACCAGATGGTTTGGATAGTGCAGAATACAGGGGATCTAGAGATTTCTCAGATCATGACTCACTAGGCTCACTTAAATGAATACAAGACAAAGCAATTGTCTAATAAGTGTAGCATTTTGGTTGAAGAAACCAGTGCCCTAGCTAAAGACAGGGAGTTATGCCACATAAAGATACACCAACAGGATAAGGCAATTGCTGAGTTACTAAAGAAACTTGAGGAAAAACCTGAGGTGGTTTATGTACCTTCAGTGCAACCTTTATAGATAGAAGAAAGGGAAAAATTAGAGGAGGTAGTTGAAAAGGAAGATGTGGGCCAGAATAAGAATGAAATAGCCCTAAATGCATTTAAGTGCATTTTGCAGCATAGGATTGACATACTTAAAGATAAAATAGATGTCATCCTCAATGCTTATAATAAGTTTCCCACCTTACATGTAGAAGTGATGGGGTACATTGCTATATTAAACCCCTATTTTGTCAATTGGTCTCCTAGAGTTCAATTATTTGAAAAACTTGCTTCATTGCAACCCCTAAGATCAGATTTACCTAAGGTAGTAACTGAGGTTGAAGATGAAATTAAGAAGGTCAACATAGCCTTATCATTCTTCAAGGGTAAGTTGAACCAAGTGGAGGCTAAGTTGAGCCTATTTTCTCTAGATTTCAATAGATTTGTTCCTCCTCTAAAAGGAGAAGATGATCAAGTGAAGGCCTTAGAGGCCTGGAGGAGTGAATTTGACAATAAGATTCCTAATAATGAGGCATTCATTTCAGGATTGGATTTAGATTTGGGAGGCTTCAATAAGATTTTGGATGAGGCTTTCAAAGCGGAGACTAACATTAATAAATTCCTAGTAGATGTTAAAAGCATCACTGATGTCAGGTGGGAAAGGCAAAAGGCATAGGTACAGAGCACACAAAGCTTTAAGTGGCCTACAGAGGATGAAGTGACAGCATGGGACCTGATGACTAGGCCCAAGAAAAAGAAGCTTGTGGTGGAGGAAGAGATCCTAGATGAAGAGTGAAGGGGAAAATTTGGTGCCTGATCATTGAGCACAGGGAGGTTAGCTATTAATGAAGATGAGTGTAAGTTAGCCTGTAATGGCGGTCACTTAGTCTTGCTATAAATACCAAAAGCTATCTTGAATATTGTCAGACAAAAGTGCCAGATTCCAGAAAAGGACAAAGAGTATCAGATTTTATCCCCTATTTTTGTCCTTCCACCGCTTCTACTTTCTTTTCTTTTGTCTCTTCTGTACTTTTAGGGTTAGATTCCTTAAACCATCTGAAGCTTGTTGCATCCTTAAAAAAAAAGGATTCCAAGATGGTTATAGACCTATAAATAGACCAAGGTTGTAAAAATCAAGGACGATGAAATATATTAGAAAATCTGACTTTCTAGATCTGTGTCTGTATTTTCAAGCTTTTTAGCTTTTTATGTATTAAAGAAGTAGCATATCAATAAAATATAGCACAATTTTACTCTATCTTCATTGTTGTCTCTTTATCTATTGTGTATGCTCTTTTATGTTTAAATTTGTAAGGCAATTTTAAACATTTTAGCTATAAGGTATCTATTTAATTACTTGCAAGTTTCTTTCAAGGAAAGAACTAAGTTTTGTAAGTAGTTTCAGGGAGCATAACAATCGGTTAAGGATTTGATACAATATTATAGAGGCGATAGGATAACTTGTAAGGCATTTTATCTGAATTGCATGTAAGTTGTAAGGCATCTTACAGTATTTTGTTTGTATGTATTTTTGTGAACTTTAAGTTATTGACTCTATAAGCCCAAAGGATAGGCACTGGTCTAGAAATTGATTTGATAACCTATCACCATCCAAACATTCAAATACTATTCAAACCAATCACTTTAGAGTATTTTGTGTAGAATCAATTGTATTCCTAAGGGTTACAGTTGAAGTTTGTTGATTTCTTGAAGAGTAAATCAAATAGGTTATTCCTCCTAGATTCACAAGAGTTATAAAAGGAAAGAAGAATGCAATTCCTTGTTACGTTGCTGTCTTCTATCATTAAGATATTGATTTGGATTGTCAAGCTCTTTCTCAGAATAGTCATAGTTATCTGTATTGTCATATACATATCCATTTAAAATAGAGCATTCAGCACATAAAGTAAAATCCACTCCAAAGATAGTGTTAAGATAGTAATCAGTCATAGCTAAAACCTGACAGAGTTAGTAGATCTCAAAAAAGGAGGTGGTAATAGGTATCCCCAGTGTTATCAAAAAACCTCATCAATTAGTGTTTTTCTCTTGCTTGAGTTAGAGTGTTCAAAGGCATTGGGAGTAATAGAGTTGTCTAAGTATTCAAGCATCTTTCTGATACCCTACAAGAAAAAACCCAAACAGGTTTCAAAGATCACAAGAAGACAAAGACAAAATCAGATTCCATTCTTCATTTTTTTCCATCCACCGCTTGGTTCTTTCCTATCTTTTGTCTTTTTTATATTTTAGGCTTAGGTCTTAAAACTATCCAAAGCTTGTTGCATCCTGACTTCTTAAGGATTCCAAGATGGTTTTAGCCTATAAATAGATATTATTGTAACATTTTGATGATAATTGAATATAATTACAAGGAAGACTACTACAATTTTGTCTGAGTCTCTATACTTTTTGTCTATTGAATGTATTTTGAAGCAGTTAGACATTAATAAAATACATTGCAATCTCTATTTTATATCTTGTGTTGTCTGTTTTATCTCTGCCCAAGCTTTTATGTGTTTATTTGTAAGGCATTTAAAAATGTCAACTGCAAGGTAGTTGTGCAATCATTTGTGAGGTCCTTATTGGAAGGAATAATTCTTTCATATGATCCTAGGAAGCTGAATACTGATATTAAGATCTGATATCAAGGATATAGGAGTGAGTGGATAGTTTGTAAGGCATGCTATCTATGTTGCATTTATTTTCATTAGTCACCTAATTATGGATTTGCATTCAAGATTGAGACTGTAGCCCATAGGATCAGGCACTGGTTTATAGTTTTGCAAGTAATTTTTCATCATCCTGATATTTAAGAACAATCAATCAATTATATTACGTTCATAAGAAAGAATACATTCATAAGCAATTGTACTCCCAGAGTATACAATTCAGTTTGTTGATTCCTTCAAGAGAGAATCAAATAGGTTGCCCCTCCTAAGTTCAGAGAACTATAAAAGGAAGAAGGATGAGAATCCTTATCATATTACTATTTGTTGTTGTCAAGATAATAGTTTGGCCTGTTAAGATCTGTATTAGATTATTCATAGTCATTTGCATAATTGTGTATTTATTGGTACAGTAAAAGGCGTTGAACAAGTTAGTAAGAAGACATAATCCACTATAATAGATTAAATAAGTAATCATTCAAATGTAATACTTTCCTGAGTCAGTGGATCTCAAAAAAGGAGGATCTTATCCAATCCTCATCAATTAGGCTTTTTTTGCATATAGAATATTGGAAATATACAAGAGAAAGAATTCATACTGGTTTTAAAAGATACTTGCAAGAAAAATCCCTAAGAAATTGGGAACTCTATTAGGGAATTAAAAGTTGTATTCAAAATATCTCTAGTGTTCAAAATTTAAATTAAGTTACAGTTGACTTTTTGCCAGTTTAGGTCATTCTAGTAGTATTCATATTTCCCAAACTTGTGTTGGGTGGCGACTCTAAAATAAAATATATGTAACCAATACAAAAGTGAAACATTTTTACAAATATGAATACTAGGTCAAGAATGAGAGATAACCCAAAAGTTGAGTTGGATAGTGAGATCCCAACTACTTCAAAAACTAAGTTGTTTTGGAGAGAGAAAAGAAACCAAGCAAATATTAGTAACTCTTCTCCTAGATATTAAGAGAATACCACTAGAAGGAAGGATATCAACCAGTCTAGTCACGAGGGGAACACCTCAGAGTACAAAAATTCCCCAGACCTTGGACTAGAAACCTATGCAGTTACTACTACTTCTAGTAAGAGAGAAGGAATTGAAACAATTAGCTCAAACTCTGAAGTTCCTTTTGATGAGCTTGCAGAGGAAGAAATAATCCTCATAAGACAACTAGCCCTTATTTAGCGAAACAAAAGGGAAAAGGATCATAAAAATAAAAAACATGAGCAGAAGGATGTTGACAAATTTAGAAGAAGATCTCTGAGACATCGAGCTAGAAAAAATGTTTAGAAATCTCGCAGAGACCAAGAGACTGCAAAGACCCACAAAATTTTAGGTCCTCAAACCTTTAGAGATAAAGGGAAAACTAAATTCACAGAAAATGAAGTTGAGGAACCAAAAACACATAAACTCATGACTGAGAAAATGTCTAAACTAGATATTGATCTTGAAAAGATTAAAAAAGAAAGAGAAACTATGGCGAAGATGTTGGAGAAAGGTGAAGAAGAAGTTGCTACTATAGAGATGAAGAAAAAAATTGATTTTTTGTAATCTACTACAATTTCTTATGCTGATATAGAGAATGCTACAACATGAAGAAACAAGGCTTCTTCTTTCAGAGACCATAGCAAGTTATTTTCTCCTAAAGATACTGACAAATTCCAAAGGAGGCCACTTCGTGCAGAAAGGTACAAGCAATTTTCTTTTTTTGGAATTCCAGGTTAACCTAATGGAATACCAGAAGATATGAGAGAAAAACTTGTAAAATTTTCAGGAAATAATATTGTAACTTGTGAAGAGAATTTAAGAAATTTTTTTGATGTTATAGATGATCTAAATATCAATGATGAGGATGTCCTGATGAATTTTTTTGTACAATCCTTAGTAGAAGATGCTAGGGAATGGTTTAGGAGTCTATCTCATGGTTTTGTAGGAAGAATGGATGAACTGATTGATCTATTCAAGGATCAATATGGTGATAAGACTAATGAAGGATTTTTGCTCAATGAATTCAACAATATAAAGAAGAACTCAAAGGAAGAAGTAACTGAGTTCAACACAACATTCCAACGAGCCATGCATAAGTTGTTTCAAAACATGAAGTTGGATCAAAAGGTATATCTTGCTACCTATCTCAATGATTTTGATTCAAAAGTGGTTTATGCACTTAGAGATAAGAATCCAATAAATTTAACATAAGCCTATAAAAAAGCTATGAATATAGAGATGAATAGGAGGATATTAGGAAAATTGGGTAAAAGAGATGATCCACGCTTTAGCAGGAGTAATCAAAAGGAAATTGAATAAAGAGAATACAAGATTTCATAGAATAACAGACCATCCTATAATAATAACTATAACCTACAAAATAGGATGCATAATTACCCCTATGGTACCCAATTCAAGGATGGAAATCCTATTGCTCCACCAAGGAAAGAAAAACCTGAGAATAGGAATCATGATCCCCTACATAAAAATACTATTCACATGTGTAATGATGACTTTTGGTGTGAGGCTTGTGAGACACCACACAATCCTTATTTTTGCATTGTTTCTTTAGATATAAAAGCAAATGACGAGTAAGAAAAGGATGAAAATGAGTTATGTGATTATAGTATGAATAATGCTTATTCATGTCATGACAGATTCTGATGATGAGATTGAAAATCATGACATATATGGCTCGTAAGGTAGAATGGAAGTTCATTAAAAAAAAATATTGTCTGATAGTGAAGAGGAAGATAGGGTTGATCACATAAGGTATTATGCCCAAAATAGTTAGAATCTGAGGCCACAGAGATTTTATCAAAATCAGGTCAACCCAATACAATTCTGGTTAAGAGTGTGGAACTACACCTCTAGAGAGCAAGAATTCGGTTATTTTCAGAATTGGATAGTGTATCCAATCCTCAAGTGTCTAGGTGTAGACAAGACTAGGTTTCCAGTGAAGGTGCTGCAATTGTTTAGGCCATGCCTATATGTTGATAAATGGCCAGGAGTCCCCAACTGGGGGGATTTTTACTATGAGAAGAATTCTACTTTGATCAGGGTTTATGGTTGTACTCACCCACCCCATGTTCTACCATTCCATGTGCCACCCAGAATTGCAGCAATGGAATTTATTAGACAATTAATTTTAACAGATAGGGAGCACCTTGGTCCTCATAGGAAGGGTACATTTATCCCTAGACAATTCAGGATGTATAACTTTATAGTTAGTAAAAGGGCAGTGGATCTAGTGAATAATTGGATGAGCCATTATAGAATAAATGTAGCCTTGTATAGATATACTGACACAAAAGGTTTTATATTGAGTGCTAATATTCTCTTAACACCCACCATTCCTTATACAAAAGAACATGAGCAGTGCATGGAGGAAGACATCATGAGAAACATACTGGAAGATGAAGAGGTCAATCAAAGGGCAAACAAGTTTAATGAATTAATGGACTTGGAGAGACAAGTGAAGAGGAAAGGAATCTCTTTTGGGAGTTTTTTCCCAGATTTTCCATATTTGAAATGACTTGATGCCATGATTGAGTCTTATAGTTTATTATGTAATCAACTTGAAGATGCATTGGAAGTGAAGGATAAAGGCCAGAAAGGGAATTTTCATCAGAGTATGATGAGGATAGTAATCAAGAATATTCAGTTCCAAGCTCCCCTCCAATGGATTAGCCATTTGTTGAAGAATAGGTAGTAGAAGGAGAAAATATAATTGACCTAACAGAGGTACCAGAAACCGAGGTCACTAATGAGCCCCCATTGAAGAAACAAAGAATAGAAATAGGGGAGCCATCTCATGACAAGAAAAAGGAAAAGAAAAAGGATAGAATTGGTGCTCTCATCACTGGTGATAGAGCTTATGATAATGAACTGAGAAAGCAAATAAGAGAAGGAAAGAAGTTGCAAAAGGATGATGAAGAGGAAATTGAATTGCCTCTTCTAACATGCACTGATGAGAGATTGCTGCATCAAGAGAAATTCCTAAATGATGATAATTTTATTAAGACTAAAGAATTAAAAGACTTTGTTATCTGGAATAAGCAGAAATAGGTCGGTGCACTACTGCAATTAGTACCAGGATATCCAGTGACAAGTGAGGCCTTGTGGGTATTGCAAGATTATGATCCTAATTCAGAATAGATCACACCAGAAGAAGGTAGGAAACTCGTAAGTCTAGTGGAATGTTATTGGTATAATGATGTGATTTAGCCTCAACCTTCATAAATGACCAGATAAGGAAGCAACCTGATGTCAAGCTATCATCAAAAATATAGGTTGGAGAGATGATAAGAAGATTTGGATATAATCCAAAATCCCAGGCCCTAGCAATGTGGAGCTTAGCTCCAAAGGATCAGAAGCCTTCCTTACTGAACATACAAGAGAAAATTAAGGGGGACGATCATTTGGTCTGTCAAGAACACAGGAGACTTGGAAATTTCCCAAGTTCTCACCCATTTTGGACAATTGAATGAGGCTAAGGCTTCCTAGATGTCCGAGAGGTTTAAATAAATGGCTAGTGAAACTAGTGGTATAGTTAAGGACATGGAATTGTGTCTGATAAAGATTAAGGAACAAGAGAAGCTAATAGCAAAATTGACACAAAAACTGCTAGAGATGCCTGAAGATTCCCCTGCAGAGCACAAAGAAGGAAAAGATTGAAAAATTCAAAAAGAGGAAATTATAGACCATGCTGGAGCAGGAACAGGGAAGGTGAACTATGAAGACAACATTGTTGTTTTGCATGCATTAATTGAAATTTTGTAGCATAGGATCAATATAATAAAGGATAAGATAGATATAGTATATGGAGACTGGTAAATTGCCAGGCCCTGCAAATAGAAGTAAACAATTTTTTTTCAATTTTGAACCCTTTCTATACTACATGGTCAGGAAGAACAAGATTATTTCAGAGGTTAGCATCTTTGCAACCACATAGATCAGATCTGCCAGAAATAGTAACCCAGGTTGGGGTGGAGATAGAATAGATAGGGGCAACCTTGTCCTTTTTCAAAGGCAAGGCAAAGACTATTGAAGAAAGATTAAACATGTTTGGGCTTTATTACAATAGTTTTGTGCCACCAATCAGATCATAAGACAACCAAATCAAGCCACTAAGGGTATGTGGCTTGGAATTTTACACTGCGCTACCTAATAAAGAGGTGTATCTTTCTGACAAAGGATAATTAGATATGGAAAGATACAATAAGGTTCTAGATGAGTCCTTTAAGGCTGAAACAAATTTCAACAAGTTTATTACAGATGTCAAGAGCATTACGGATGCAAGGTGGGAGAGGCAAAAGACCCAATTGGAAAACATATAGAGCTTTGAATGGCCGAAGGAAGATGATATCATGGGATGTTTTAACAAAGCCCAAGAAGAAAAAGCATGTCACTACTGACCTGGATTTTATGGATGAAGAATAGGACACATGACACCTACTCTTTGAGCACATGGAGGTTAACTATCTTGAAGACTAGTGTAAATTAGCTTGTAATGGCGGTCACTAGGTCTCACTACAAATATCAAAAGCTATCCTGAACACATACAGAGAAAGGCGCCAAAGATCACAAGAAGACAAAGACAAAATTAGATTCCATTCTTCATTTTTGTCCATCCACCGCTTGGTTCTTTCCTATCTTTTGTCTTCTCTATATTTTAGGATTAGGTCTTAAAACCATTTGAATATTGTTGCATCCTAACTTCTTAAGGATTCCAAGATGGTTTTAGCCTGTAAATAGAGATTATTGTAGTATTTTGATGATGATGGAATATAATTATTAGGCAGACTACTACAATTTTGTCTGAGCCTCTGTACTTTTTGTTTATTGAATGTATTTTGAAGCAGTTAGACATTAATAAAATAAATTGCAATCTCTATATTATATCTTGTGTTGTCTCTTTTATCTATGTTCAATATTTTATGTGTTTATTTGTAAGGCATTTAAAAACATCAACTTCAAGGTAGTTGTGCAATCATTTGTGAGGTCCTTATTGGAAGGAATAATTCTTTCATATGATCCCAGGAAGTTGAATAATGATATTAAGATCTGATATCAAGGATATAGGAGTGAGTGGATAGTTTGTAAGGCATGCTATCTAGGTTGCATTTTGTAAGGCATGCTATCCAGATATTTAAGAGAAATCAATCAATTACATTAAGTTCATAATAAAACATACATTCATAATCAATTGTACTCACAGTGTATATAATTTAGTTTTCTGATTCCTTCAAGAGATAATCAAATAGGTTGCCCCTCCCAAGTTCAGAGAACTATAAAAGGAAGAAGCATGAGAATCCTTATCACATTACTATTTTTTGTTGTCAAGATAACAGTTTGGCTTTTTAAGCTCTGTATCAGATTATTCATAGTCATTTGCATAGTTGTCTATTTATTGGTATAGTAAAAGGCATTGAGAAAGTTCGTAAGAAGACATAATCCACTATAATAGAAACTGTAAATCAGTAATCATTTAAAGGTAATACCTCCCTGAGTCAGTGATTCTCCAAAAAGGAGGATCTTGTCCAATCCTCATCAATTAGGCTTTTATTGCATATAGAATATTGGAAATATACAAGAGAAAGCATTCATACAGGCTTTAAAAGATACTTGCAAGAAAAATCCCTAAGAAATTGGTGACTCTACTGGGGAATTAAAAGTCGTATTCAAAATATCTCTAGTGTTCAAAATTTAAATTAAGTTACAGTTGAGTTTTTGCTAGTTTAGGTCATTCTAGTAGTATTCATATTTCCCAAACTTTTGTTGGGTGGCGACTCTAAAAGAAAATCTCTGTAATCAGTGCAAAAGTGAAACATTTTTATAGATATGAATACTAGGTCAAGAATAAGAGATAACCCAGAAGTATAGTTGGATAGTGCGATCCCAACTAATTCAAAAACTAAGTTGTTTTGGAGAGAGAAAAGGAACCAAGAAAATATTAGTTACTATTCTCCTAGAAATGAAGAGAATAGCACTAGAAGGAAGGATACCAATCAGTCTTGTCATGAGGGGAACACCTCAGAGTACAAAAATCCCCAAACCTTGGACTAGAAACCTATGCAGTTACTAATACTTCTAGTGAGAGAAGGAAATGACACAATTAGCTTAGACTTTGAAGTTCCTTCTGATGATCTTGTAGAGGAAGAAAGAACCCTCATAAGACAACAAGTCCTTGTTTAGCAAAACAAAAGGGAAAAGGATCATAAAAATAAAAAACATGAGCAGAAGGATGTTGAAAAATTTAGAAGAAGATCTCTGAGACATAAAGCTGCAAAAAATGTTTAGAAATCTCGCATAGACCAAGAGACTCCAAATACCCACAAAATTTTAGGTCCTCAAACCTATAGAGATAAAGGGAAAACTAAAGTCACAAAAAATGAAGTTGAGGAACTGAAAACACATAAAGTCCTGACTGAGAAAATGTCTAAACTAGACATTGATCTTGAAAAGATTTAAAAAGAAAGAGAAACTATGGCCAAGATGCTGGAGAAAGGTGAAGCAGAATCTGCTACTATAGAGATGAAGAAAGAAATTGATTTCTTGCAATCTACTACAATTTCTTATGATGATACAAAGAATGCTACAACATCAAGAAACAATGCTTGTTCTTTCAGAGACCATAGCAAGTTCTTTGCTCCTAAATATACTGACAAATTCCAAAGGAGGCCACTTCTTGCAAAAAGGTACAATAAATTTTCTTTTTTTGGACTTCCAGGTTATCCTAATGCAAACCAGAGGATATGGGAGAATAACTTGTAAAAATTTTAGGAAATAATATTGTAACTTGTGAAGAGCATTTAAGAATTTTTTTTGATGTTATAGATGATCTAAATATAAATCATGAGGATGTCCTGATGAAAATTTTTGTACAATCCTTAGTCGAAGATGCTAGGTTATGGTTCAGGAGTCTATCTCATGGTTCTGTAGGAACAATGGATGAATTGATTGATCTATTCAAGGATCAATATGGTGATAAGACTAATGAAGGATTTTTGCTCAATGAATTCAAAAATATAAAGAACTCAAATGAAGAAGTAACTGAGTTCAACACAAGATTCCAACGAGCCATGCATAAGCTGTTTCAAAAAATGAAGTTGGATCAAAAGGTATGTCTTGCTACCTATCTCAATGCTTTTGATTCAAAAATGGGTTATGCACTTAGAGATAGGAATCCAATAACTTTAACATAAGCTTACAAAAAAGCTATGAATATAGAGATGAATAGGAGGAGATCAGGAAAATTTGGTAAAAGAGATGATCCACGCTTTAGTAGGAGTAATCAAAAGGAACCTGAATAAAGAGAATACAAGGTTCCATAGAATAATAGACCATCCTATAATAATAACTATGACCCAAAAAATACGATGCATAATTACCCCTATGGTACCCAATTCAAGGATGGAAATCCTATGGCTCCACAAAGGAAAGACAAACCTGAGAATAGGACTCCTGATCCCCTACATAAAAATATTGAGGGTGACAACTATAAGAACAAGTATCTAGAGCTGGAGAAATACAATCAGATCATAAAAGATGAACTTGTTGAGGCAAAGAAACACATTGAGAAACTTCACACCTGTAATGATTTGATCCATGAACAAAGAGACAGACAGAAACCCAAAGGTGATATGACTGGTATTGGCTTTAATGAAGTTGAATGTTCAAACAATCAGGAAGATAAATACAGTGAGAAGATTTATGTTGAGAAACCTTCTATTGAAGAACCTAGAGAGTAGATGAGACCCTTCAGAGGTAGATGCTTTAGTTGCAAAAAATTTAAAGACATGAAGAGAGACTATAGAGGTAATGCCCCTTTTAGAACTTTTTTTGGTTATTGTTTTAATTGTAATGGATATGGGCACAAGAAAGCAAAATGCAGAAAAGCTAATCAATCTGGATATAGACAAGATGATGGAAGAGAACCTATAGTGAAACCTACATGCTACAAATGCCATAATTTTGGACACATTGCGAAGTACTATAAGTTGCAAGTAAATAAAGAAAGGAGACCTCCTATATGTTACAAATGCAATAATCTAGGTCATATAGCAAAGTTTTGTAGGTATAATGGATCAGACAATAGAAGAGTACCACCTCCTATGAATACACAAAAGAATGGAAATGATATTGGTAAGAGTTGCATATTTGAAGAATGATTTTAAAATTTGTTTTAAGAAAGCTAAAGATAATAGCAGTGGTAGGATATGGAAGATTAAATAAAAAAGTGAGACATCAATTCAGGGAGAGTCAGTAGATTCTACTCGATCTTTGCCTGATGGTAGTAAAATAAAATCGACCTAATTGGACGATCATGGCCTTAGGGAGAGTATTGGATACAGACATCAAAATATATCCTGCCCTAAAATTTGTGGATTGAGATCGAGTGAGCTTAGGTATGAACTTGGCCAACATCATGAAATATACATCTAAGAGCGCAACATCTGCAGAAGCATATATTGTGATCACAAGATTTATCGCTGACTAGATATTATTGAGTAAAGTGAAATTTATGATTTAAAATTGTATAAAGAACCATTCGATAACCTATCTCTTTACCATTTGATGAAGAGAGACCTAAGGAGATCAAAGAGCGAAGAAACTCAGTCTATTCTACAATTGTTGTGCATGATTGATTGAAGCAAAAACTCAGAATTTAGCGGAAGAAAGGTATTTACATTATCTAGCTATGGATGCACCTATTATTTTTGATGTTATAGATCGACCTAGGTACAAATTTAAGAAATATCCATTCAAGTCCTATGAAGATGACCCCGAAGGAACATTTTTTCAAATCCCTCATGGCGTATTATGCGTAGACGATATTAGGGCTTACATACATTGTAAGTGTTGGAGATTTGCCTCTAAGAAAATAGTTGATTGTATGTTTGTCATTGATGACAACATATAATCTACAGCGGTGTTCTATATGCAATTATCAGTAGAGATGTTTTGGAGCTATGCATGTTTATTTCCATGGTGTATACATATTCTAGATGCTATGTGCATTCATGCCAAAGCAGATATGTAGTTTCAGTTGAGTTATGTTAATCAGTTATGGCAGTTACAATGACTGAAGATTATCTGTGAATTGTCGATGTAATTACATTATTTCTTGAGTTGCGCCTATCTTTGGGATATGCATGTTTGTATTCATGTTTAGTTATGAGTTAAAGATAATTATATAAAGGAGCCAAATGTGTTCTATCAGAATTATGATGTTGGAGTTAATTTGGTGGAGCCGACTTTGTGAAGCGTCACGTCTATTCAGTTTGGGTTGCGTGATTCTAATCAGGTTGCATGCTTGATGTGACTGACAAAAAAAGTATTGAAGGGACTCCTAAAGCCGAAGAAGATCACATCTTTTGGGAAGATACTTATTATAGTTCATTTGGTGAATGCAAAGTGTGAATGATAAGAAAAGAGACAAAAAAAGTACAGAATAGAATGTTTGTTGTTTTGGGACAGTAGAGACATTTCATTCATCAATAAATGATCTATGTGAAGAAGAAGTGGAAGTATACAACACACTAGAACTTATCAAGACAACAGGTCTACTCAAACAATTAATTTATTAGATATAGTGCATATCTGTTTTATTGAAGGTTGCAACCTTCACCATTTTAGCAGTGACCTTTTTGGATAGTGAGTCCTCACCCCTAACAGGGTTATTTGTAAAAGAATCCTAACAAGGTCAGACCCTTAACCAGGTCACTGTACTTATTGCATTGTAAAGAACAAATCCTAACAGGGTTGCAAGATCTCCTAAGAGGGATAATTATACTTAAGTACAGTTCTTTGTGGGTACTAATTCCCACTGGGGTTTTTACCTATTTGGTTTCCCCGTAACTAAAATTGTTTCATTCTATCTTATGTTATCTAAATGTGTTCATGCTAATGTTATTATGTAATTAATAGAAGAAAATAATTAAACTAGCAGATAACTGATTCGCCCCCCTCTCAGTTATCTCTTTGGACTATTCTAACAGTAAGTATCATATACTTGGCACTAATGATATTTTCAATGAGATGGAGCATATGACTGAGAAAGGAGTTATGAAAGAAGAATACAAATACATTGATCAATTGAGCATAATGAAAATTCTTGAGTTGTGTGAATTCGACAAAATTTAGTGGATCAAGATATTGTTGAGTAGATTACATGATCAGTTCATTTGGATAGGTAATCATTCTGTGAAGATTTGTAGTGACCTAATTCATGAAATTACTGGACTGGACAACACTGGAATCATTCCTGTTGCAGAAAAACATGTAAAGAAAGAAGTTGAAATGCTAACTCACAATAAATGGGACAAGCAGGAAATAATTGTGAATGACATCTTTCAGCAAGATGTGAGGCTAATTTCTATGATACTTGGATATAAATTATATTATAGCAGTAGACCTAACTCGGTATTTGTAGGAGTTATCATGAGTGCATGGAGAATGGTGAAGGAAAATGCAAAATATAACCTTTGTGAAGTACTGGCACAACAATTTTTGGAGAATGTCAAAATAATAAAGAAAGACAGAACTAAGTGTTATACACTAAATTTTGCACCCTATTCAAGCTCTCATAGTCTTGATAATCTAGTATAACATGGGAATCATTTCCAGGTGTGGGACCTTTACTAACTGAAATGAAACCTCCTGAGTCTAGGTTGGTTCCTCTTGGATAATCACCCAAATTTGCTTCTTGTGCTTGAAAGTAGTCTAGATAGGAAAAGGTATAGAAGGAATATTGAAAGGGAAATAACCGGTAAGCAAACTATCCTACTAGGTGATACACTGAAAGACCTGAATCACAATAAATTGACTGAGAATTAGCATGAAACCATGAATGGAGACAAGTATCCTTCCTTAGGTAGGTCTGAAATAGATTGTTTTATAGAGAGGCCTGAAGAGGAAAGAGGCTATTCAGGGGAAGAGATAATTCCTCAAACAATAGCATTGCCGATGGGGTAGACACAAACTATAACCTGCAAACAAACAACCACTCTAGCATGGAGGTATAGGAATGAGACAAGGAAGATAGGGATGAACTGAATCCATAAGACTAACTAAATCAATTCATTCACAATAGTACACAATCATGCAAGAAAGCAATAATAATCTTGAGAGAACTCATAGTTATCTAACAAACTGTCGATATATTATGCTTCAGATAAGAAAAATAAAAATCAGAAAAAGACCCAAGGACAGAGAAGATGTCTCATAAAGTCTTCACATAACCTGGATTCTTATGAGAAATTACAAACATGAAAGACTCGAGGGTAGAACAAATGCCACAGAAAGTCTAACAAATCTCCAAAAAACTAAATCCAAAAGGAGAACTAAACTACTTATATGCACCCTCCTCTAGCACGCTGGCTCAAGAGTCAATCTGATTTAGAAATTAGGGTTTTATTATATTGGCAATAGAATCATCTGAAACCCTAATTCTGAATTCTACTATTTAATGCCATCAGAAATATCCTTGATCGATCTGATATGTCCAAATATCTTTTCCATCACCATAACTCTGCTTTGAGAAGTTGGCTGATCCATCTACTTCCCTGTGCCAATCATTTCTGTCATAACTTCTGAGATCAAGTATTTGAATTTTCCTTTAAATATTTAAAACCTAATGGTCATAGGTGGCATGGATATCTGTATCGACGGTTGAGATTCAAATCTGATTTAATTTTAAAATGTAGCCACAAGATCCCTTTTATCTACCCAGGCACTGCATCATAACCTTAGGTCACCCTTTTCTCTTTGTCACCGAGTCTCCCAATCTTTTCACTAACCTTGGCTTCATCACGAGATCATGCAATAAGAATTAGATCTTCTTTAAATCAGATGGTGGTCACTAAGTCTCTAAACCCTAAGAGAATATTATTTTTGATTACGAGACCACCCGACTAAAGTAAGTCTCGTTGTCACTTAATGAATATGGAATATTCTGTCTGCATCACGCGATCATCCGACTGAATGCATTGAATTCAGGTCCACTCACTGCCAGGTGTCACATTGTGATTTATTGTTCACTTTAACCCTGAGAAGACCTCGGGTCACCATTTCCTTCATAGTCTCAGGGTTGCCAGACTGATTATTTTAATCCTGAGTTTGTTATGAGACCACGCGGTTGAAACCTAAGTCTCTAAGTCGCCAGATATATTTGACTCGTCAACTATCATCTAGAGATAACCTGATCACCGTTGATTCATTTTTCCTTTACATCCGACGGTTAGTCACTAGATCTCTTAATGCTTTGAGAATATTCCCTTTCATATTGAGACTACGCGACTGAGCCAATCTTGGGATTGCTAGATGATATGGGATATTCAGTTTTCATTACGTGACTAGGAGACTAAAGGGAATTATATTTTGCACACATGTCTTTAGAGGGAGCTAAGTTATCCAAAAAGGTAAATGAAAAAATAGAACAAGTCCTAGGTAACTAGGGTTATATCATGAACTGCATAGGGTTTTCAAACTTAGAATATTTTTGCATAGACAAGGAAAAAATAGGGAAAATGAAATGATAGCAGAGGACACAACCAAGACCAGAAAATAAAGTCTTTCTCACAGGCTGGGTTCAACCCTTGTGGGAGCCTCATTTTAGTCCACCTGTAGCCAATTTTACCAGATGAGAAAAAATTGGGTAACATTCCTGGCGATTTCTGCTGGATGTCAGCCTGCTAGACATTGAAAATTAGTAGCCTTTGGCATCCATTGGGCATATGAGTCGTCACTTGATAAAAAATAGACCTCTCAAAACAGATTGAAACCTAGGAGGAGGAGCCAAACTGTGCACAAGCACTTCTTGAAAAGCAGGAAACTAAACTAAAAGAAAAATAGAAAATAGGGAAAATTATTCACTGAGATTTACAATGAAGGACAAACCTCAAAACAGGGCTTCAAATGGAATACATTAACAGAAATGGGCAAGGGATCTCCTCCAAGATTTGATAGCTAAAAAGCATTATTCTCCTTTCATTTGGTGATTACAAATGGTCCACCCTAGAAGAAATCAAACTTAGAATGTCTCCCTAGCTTTGATTTGAATTCATCCCACTTGAGGACTACATCCCCAACTTTGAAGCTCCTGAATCTAGCCCTTTTATCAAAGCTCTTCTTTGTTTGCATTTGATGGAATTCCATATCTTTCATGGATTTATCTTTGAGTTCTTCTAATTTTATGATCTGAGCATACCTGATCTGCAAGGGATCCTTTTCTTCAAATAGGACATATTGAGTAGCTAAGTCCAGGGCTGGAAATTCAGTCAAAAGTGATAAATTAGCTTCTTTTCCATATACTCACATGTAGGGAGAATTCCCAATGATCTTTTTTGGGGTAATTCTATCTAACCATAAGGCAGATTTCAATTTGGTGTGCCAATTTCTTTGGTTATCTTGTAATGTCTTCTTGATTATCCTAATCAATTTCTTATTAGTTTATTCTGCCAAACCATTACCCTGAGGGTAGTAGTTTGAACTTGTGTTCAAATAAACACCATGTTTGACTTCACATTTAGTCACTCTTAGGCCTGTAAATGCTAATGCATTATCTGAAATAATGGAGTTATGGACACCAAATCTATGAATTATATCATCATAAAAGCTTAGGACAACATTCTCATTTTCTTCCTTCAATGCAACTGCCTCTGTCCATCTAGTTGCAATAATTATCCACTTATGGCCTACACTAGATGGAGGATTAATCATTCCAATGAAATCTACGCCCTGTCTCATGAAAGGTTTCTCTGTTCTAATGGGCTGAAGGGGCAAAGCTGTAAGCCTTTATTTTCCTGTGAACATGGCACATTTGATGCATTTTTTGGCATAATCATGACTATCCTTGAAGATAGATGGCCACTAGTATCTAGCCCTCATGATTTTAAAAGTAGTAGTCCTTGGAGAGAAATGACCTCCAAAAGGTCCATCATGAAATTCAAATAGGACGTCTGCTATCTTTTCTGAATCAATGCATATGAGGACACCATTATGATCTTTTCTAAAATGAATTTCATCTATCAGCACAAAAGGAATAGACTACAATCTGTTTTACCTTCTTTTTGCTGAATCTAGATCTTTGGGGCATCCCCCTTGTTTTTAAGTAATGAATCATGTCAGGCAACCAACCTGTTGCCTTGGCATGTTCTTCTGTTGAATGCATAATTAAAGATGCATTCATTTGCTCTGAATCCTTTGGACCCTCATCCCCTTTCAAATGCTCACAAAGACCTCTTCCTCTAACTATCTTGGTAGTTTAGATGTCAATGTCATACTCCATCACTCTAGTAATCCAACCAGCCCTTTTCTCATTTAGGTCTTTAGAGAGCAAGAATTCTTTGACACTTGGATGAGTAACCTTTAAATGCACCTTGCTATGGGTCAATAGATATTTGAACTTTTTAAGGCTTTTTACCACAACAAGTACATGTTTCTCCAAAAAAGAATATCTTTATTCATATTCTTCTAGGCCTTTGCTAAAGAAAGCAATAGGTTTCTCCAATCCTTCTGAATTTTCTTGGTTCAATATCGCAAAAATAGCATCAAAACCTCCATAAGTATAAAGGATGAAATACTTATTGAAATCAGGATTCAATAGGGCAGGATCTTTTTCTAGTGCCTCTTTGATGGCCTGGAAATCAGCTTTCCCTTTGTTAGCTATTTTTCTTGAAGGAGAAAAAACTAGAACACCAAAGTGATCTCTCCCTTTTATGCTCTTTGTCCAGTCAAGAGAAAGGCTAATGCAACAAGGATTTGAATCTTTCTTCACTTCGGG
>MU225776.1:1750125-1771759 GCA_018584345.1 Thuja plicata | reverse complement strand
TTAACATTACACTTAGGCTAAAATAGTAAGTTCAGAACCAAGCTTGCATTAATGGAACTTGCTTTGGATTTCTCCCTTGGAGAACCAAAATTCAGAACCCCTTACAAAGAATGAAAATCAGAATAAGGAGAAGGGGAACATTCCAGAAGGAAACAAAAGAGGACACTTGTCGGACTCTTCATCTGATGAATCATCCCCCTGAACTGAATGAACAATCTCCTTTTTTCTCCCGAGAACACCTATTTTCATCTCCTCCAGCAGGCTCATGAGTCACCAGATACAAAAAATAGGATATTTCCAAACTATCTTCCTGGCCCTTTGTTTCTAAGTCGTTGGATCATTTTAACTCTTTTATTATCTTTCGGCGACCATGCGACCAGCATAGTCTCACAGTCTCGAGCACTTTTTAACCTCTTCCTTCATTCCTGGGCGACCTGGCGACTAACATCCATCTGTTAACTCGATCTGGCGACCTGGCGACTAGCATCCATTTCCATGTCGTGATAGCTTCTATCTCCTTCTGGCTACTTCTCGACTAATCGCTAGTGGTTAGTCGCCAAGTCTTGGAACTCTGGCGGTTAACTGTAAATTGTCTTCTGACTGGGCGACTGAATTAAGTCTCTTTGTCGCGGGCCTGTGTCACTAACCCATGGTTTCATCTCACGACATGGTGACAATGTTTTTTTTTACCTTTGGCTGACCTGAGTCACGATCTGGCGATCATGCGACCCAACTGAATTCATAGTCACACATAGTTAACATTCACTCATCATTCTTTTTGCGATCTTGCGACTAACTGTCTTGCTTAACCTTTATGGTGATCTCCTTGTCGCTGAGGTTTTATTTTTTGTTTCACGACTACGCGACAATGCCTAGTCGCCTGATCACTGGATGTAAGTTCTGAGCTTTTAACTTTATCATAACAGTTTATATGTGCCCCTTTTCTGCTTCTGGCGACTGTGCGACATACCTTAATTGCCAATTCGGGAGGACTTTTTCCTTAGGGCACTTTTCTTCTCAGACACTGCGACTACCGTTGGATCCTCTTATTCTTTCATCTGACGGTCGTCGCTTAATCGCCAGATGATCATGCATACCCTTAAATATTTCTGCGACACCGCAATAGAAGGGAAAAACACTTAGTCTCGTAGTCGCTAAATCCTTTTTCTTCTTCTGGCGACCAAGCGACAACTCTTTAGCGTCCACCTGCCTTATGACACATGTCATAGTCATTGGTTCACTTACTGCATACTGAAGAACTGAGTCATCATCCTGTTTTGGCGACATCCCGACTGAGGATTCTGCAAACCATAGACGGTTAGTCGCGAAGTCTCAGTCAAAATCTCTTAACCGCTGTTCCATTTCAATACTACGCGACTGAAGACCTGACTTAACATTTAACTTTGGATTCATCTGGCGACATCCCGACTAAAGGCAATCGCGAAGTCTAGAAGACATATGGAATATTAGCGCGGGGTATTGCGACAAGGCGATTCAAATTAAACACATGCCCTAAGTGACTGGAAAAAGTAACTGCATAATAGAATGCCAAGACTTAGGGTTTTAGAATTTCAATGTTTAACACTTGGATAGCCTAGGGTTTTCAAGGTTTTCACAAATTTGGCTAGGTTTAGACTTGAAAACCTGAAAACATGACAGAGGATAGCCAAAATGAACAAGACGGCTGAATTGAAAACACTAGAACTCAGAAAGCAGGACAAGGAACCAGGAAAAAATGCCAGAACAAGAAATACAACCAACACCCTTCTTTGCTCCAACTGAAAGCTAAATTCTTCCTTAGCATAGCTATCAAAGGCTTTAGTAAATCTACAATGTTGGGTAAGAAACACCTAACAAAGTTAATCCTTCCTATGAAAAATTAGTTACTTTTCTTGTGATGTGGGAGTGGGAGTTCCAGAATAGCTGCAATCCTCTTAGGGTCTACTGTAATTCCTTTCTTAGATACTATATATCCGAAAAATTTACCTTCATGAACTACAAACTCACACTTCTTGGGATTAAGAGATATCCCAAACTCTCCACACCTTTCAAATATCCTCCTCAGATGTTTGATATGGTCTACTATGTGTTTAGAATAAACAATTAGGTCATCTAAGTAGACCAGTACAAACTTGTACATGAGGCTTTTAAAGGCCATATCCATTTCCTTTTGAAAGATAGCCCCTGCATTTGACAAACCAAAGGGCATCTTTTGATAAGCCATGGTTCCCCAGTTGGTTGTAAATGCAGTCTTATATTTATCTTCTTCATTAATTAGGATCTGATTATATCCTGAATAGCCATCCAATAATGAAAATCTCTTAGATCCAGAGACACATTGTAGGATTTTCTCCATAGAGGGTAATGGATGGCGGTCCTTTAGGGATGCCCTATTAAGGTCCCTAAATTCAACACATAGCCTCAACTCCCCATTGCCTGAATGGCTTGGCATTAGGTTCCAATTCAATGGTATGTTGAGCAAGGGCTGGGTTAAAACCTTTGAGGTCTTCATATTGCCATGCAAATATATCACTAAACTCTATGAATAACTGAGTATAAGCCTGCTTTTCTGAATTAGTATTTACCTTCCCAAATTGTACACTTTTACCTGGCTCCAGCTCTAGTTCAGTACAATGTTCTTGTTGGACTACCAGGCCAGCTTTACTACTTTTAACTTGATCGTCTTTGTGAAAGATAGCTTCTAAGGTGACAAGACCTTTGGGCATTTTATTTTATCTGAGTTGCATAACTTGACCACCATAGTTCTGCATCAACCTATCTTGGTTGTGCTCTAAAAAAACATCTTCTTCAAATAAGAACTGCAGAATTTGTTCATCATTGTCAAACACTTACCAATTAACATCATTGTCAGGAATAGAAGGTCTGACAATCACTTTGATATGATGTTGCTCCCTTTCTCTCAAAACACTATTAGGAATGGCATACCAAGATCCAACAGCAGCTAATCTATCTGTATTCTGATTTAATTTCCTAGGGATTGCAACAATATTGAAACTATAAAAAACTTCAATTGCATCCCAAACTTGATTCTTATATGCTCTCATATTATCATTTTTTGTTGCACTTACCCCTCTTACTTGACTGACAACCAGCTCACTGTCACCATAAAATTTTAGGGCTTTAATACCTCTCTTTCTTTCCCATTCCAATCCATTTACTAAGCTCTCATATTCAGTAGTGTTGCTAGTGCAAGAGAAACTGAATCTAAAAGCTATATAATACTCTTCTCCCTTAGGAGAAACTAGCATTGCACCACCACCAACACCATGTCTGCTTCTCGCCCCATCGAAGTATAGCTCCCAAACTTGGTTGCACTGATCTTCTAACTCGGTGTTTTCCTTGGAAAGATTTGGCTCTATGCAACTTTCTTCTTGAATCAAATAGTTTCCCAAACTAACATCCCAAATGACATTAGCTTGGGCCTTTGAAGCTCTTTTTGATTCCAATTCATTTGGATAGATATCTGGGATATCTTCTATTTTGGTGTTTGTTTATCTGATGATTGGGAAGTTATCACCATGAAGTGCAAGGGAGCTTGTATTGACTACGTTGGACATGTAAGGTTCTATATGGTGCGCTGCCAATGATTTGGACTTGATACTAACCTTAGTTCCATACCTTGTATGGAAAAGCATGTGAGACCAGTCAGAAGAAAGATAGCCTCCTACCTTGGCTATAAAAGCCCTCGATAAGCATATGGAAAATAAGGCAGTAAGGTCTATGATGTATATGTCAAGTAGGAGAGAGAAATTGGGGCTTGCATGGAGGACTAGGCTAGTATCCTTAGCTACACCTATTATGTTTACTGAGGAACTGTTAAGTTGGGTAACCTTCTTTTGGAAAGGCTCATATTTTAGTCCCAATTGGTCAGCCACTTTCTTAGGCATGACAGTGCTAGTAGCTCTACTATCTACCATACAATTATGCACTAAAGATTCTCCAATAATTAAAGATACATAAAAGGGCGGTGGTTTCAAGTTCCTACCTTGAGTGGTATTTTCTTTGGGGTTGCTGCTTGGAGCCTCCTTTTCTTGATCAGTGTTGACCAACACTAGCTTTATTGTATCTTTTGTGGGTTGAGGAGTTGACACTTCACCCATAGCCTTCTTCAAGATCTCAAGCTATCTTGGAATAGCCAAAGATCCCCACATAGACATAGTAACATTTGCTTTCTTCATATTGTCCACAATGTTGAAAGGCATTGTTGTGTGTACTCTTTGGTGTGCTTTCACTATGATAGGCTCAACCTCCTTTGAAGGTTGGTTTTCCTTGATTGGAATGATGGGGACCTTCTTCAGTATGATAGGAGTAAATTGTTGTGAAGATTCTACAGATGGAGAATCCTTAGCCATGTCTCTCGTTTTCTCCAAGTCTTGAGCTCTTCTTTTAAACCTAGTGTTGGCAGCAATGGTGGATTCACCATTAACTCCATTGAAATATTGTTGCTCCCAATTGAAAAGAGCAGTCTCATCATGTTGTGCCTCTTGCTGAGGAGGTGGCTCACTGGAAGAAGCCTCTGATTGAGCATTTGAGGCATTCTACACCATGAGTGTTTGATGCACCCTTCCATTTAAGCGTGTTGTCTAGTTATGGGACTGATTACAAGGATAGCACCATTCTATCTCTGCAGCAAGATTTTTTTGACTTGCGACCACATCCCTGACTGGATTTGCAGAATTAAGGGGCATTGGATTATAAGGTTGGAATGACCTTTGATTGTAGTTTTGCCTTTGTCCCTAATAACCTGCTTGATATGGTGGCCTATTCTGTTGGTAAGGTTGTCCTTGATTTTGATACTGGTGGTTGGGACTTGGATTTTTTGGCTGAAAGGGTGGTCTATTCCCCTAGTTTTGCTTCTTTAAATTGGTCAACTCTTTGGTTAGGGTCTGCACTAAGTCATTTCTTGCTGATTATTTTGCATTTTTTGTTGACTGCTTCTCAAATCAAGCAACTCCTGAGAAGGGGCTGCTTTGGATTCCCCATAGCTTATACTTGCCTGAGGGGCTACTATAGTGGGTATGTGAGTGTATGGGGAAATATTCAAGGGAATACTAGGCTGAATGCTAGGAAAGATAGGCATGGGTGGCCTTGGGGCTATCATGCCTGCTTGGATTAAACAATTTCCAGTCCTGACTGCTATATCAAAATCCTGAGGTAATGAGGTACCTCACATAGATTGGATCATGACAGAGATATTTCTATTTAAGCTTTCCAAAAAATATAGGAAAGCATGGTCTACAGAAGGTCTTACAAAGACAGGCATCCTATTCCATGTTTTAAGGAATCTACTATTAAAATCTGTTATCTGCTCTTG
Source organism: Thuja plicata (assembly GCA_018584345.1). Lineage (NCBI taxonomy): Eukaryota > Viridiplantae > Streptophyta > Pinopsida > Cupressales > Cupressaceae > Thuja > Thuja plicata. The sequence goes on along the minus strand of MU225776.1, from coordinate 1,766,424 downwards.
AGGAGCCCTCTTAATGGTTGTTAGCTGCTCAACCAGAGATAAATAATTTGATTTATCTTCAAAGAATTTGCTCAATGATTCTCCTAATCTATCCCATGAATCAATGGAACCAACAGCCAATGTTTTGAACCATTCTAAGGCCTTACCTTTGAAAGAGGTTGCTAGAAGCTTGGTAGCCACATCTTCTTCTGTAATATGATGTACACTGCAGATGGTGGCTACATCTCTTATGTGCTCAAAATCAATTATTTTTCCTTCACCTATGAAATCAGGTAGACTTTTGAGTGCTGCTAAGGCCACATCATAGTGTTGAGAAAAGTTCAAGGGACTTCCTTGATTAAAGGGCACAAAGGAAAATTGTCTGGCCATGGTAGGAATTGTAACTCGCTGGGCAACAACTGATTGAGTTCTATTAGGGCAAGGTAGTGGAGCTGAATATTCTTGTAGCTCTCTAGTTAGAGACCTACCTCTCCTTCTATAGTGAATAGGCCAAGGTCTCTCCTGGGAATCATCTCGTGTGGATTGTACCCTCCTTGTAGGGGATTTTCTTTGAGATGACTTGCGGTAACTTCTTTTTGAAGGCAGCCTTAGCAATTCAAAATGACTTGAGCTTCTTGTCTCAACCTTTCTCATAAAATTTGAACAGGGCTAGATCTTATATTCCTTACACCAATGGAGTCGCCAAATATACTTTGAGAGAGAAACCTCTCCTTAGGTCTATACTATGCAATCAGTATAACAGAAATATGCATAGCTTTGAAAGATCAACTTCTTTTATGTAGTTGTCCCACAGGCCATGCTAGAACTGTTATACACTAAATTTTGTACCCTATTCAAGCTCTTATAGTCTTGCTAATCTAGTATAACATGGGAATCATTTACAGGTATGGGACCTTTGCTAACTAAAATGAAACCTCTAGATTCTAGGCTGGTTCCTCTTGGATAATCACCCAAATTTGCTACTTGTGCTTGAAAGTAAACTGGATAGGAAAAGGGATAGAATGAATACTGAAAGGAAAATAACTGGTAAGAAAACTCTCATACTAGGTGATACACCGAATGACATGAATCATAATAAATTGACTAAGAATTAGCATGAAACCATGAATGGAGACAATTATCCTTCCTTAGATAGGTCTACAATAGAGTTTTTTATAGAGAGGCCCGAAGAGGAAAGAGGCTATTCAGGGGAAGAGAGAATTCCTCAAACAATAGCATTGCCGATGGGGTAGACATAGACTATAACCTGCAAATAAACATCCACTCTAGCATGGAGGCACAAGAATGAGACAAGGAAGCCAGGGATGAACTAAATCCATAAGACTAACTAAATCAAATCATTCACTATAGTACACAATCATGCAAGAATAATCTTGAGAGAACTCACAGTTATCTAACAAACTGTCAATATATTATGCTTCAGATAAAAAGAATACAAATCAGAAAAAGACCCAAGGACAAAGAAGATGTCTCATAAATTCTTCACATAAAATAGATTCTAATGAGAAATTAGAAATATGAAAGACCTGAGAGAAGAAAAAATGCCACAGAAACTCTAACAAATATCCAAAAAACTTACTCCAAAAGGAGAACTAAACTACTTATATACACCCTCCTCTAGCATGCAGGCTTAGGAGTCAATCTGATTCAAAAATTAGGGTTTTATTTTATTGGCAATAGAATCATCTAAAACCCTAATTTTGAATTATGCTATTTAATGCCATCAGAAATATCCTTGATCTATCTGATATGTCCAAATATCTATTCCATTGCCATAACTCTGCTTTGAGAAGTTGGCTGATCCATCTAATTCCCTGTGCTAGTCGTTTCTGTTATAACTTTTGAGATCAGATATTTGAATTTTCCTTTAAATATTTCAATCTTAATGGTCATAAGTGGCGTAGATATCTGTATTGATGGCAGAAATTCAAATCTGATTTAATTTTAAAATGTAGCCACAAGATCCCTTTTATCTACCCGAGCACTGCATCATAACCTCAGGTCACCCTTTTCTCTTTGTCACTGAGTCTCCTAATCTTTTCACTAACCGTGGCTTCATCACGAGATCACACGACAAGTGTTAGATATTCTTTAAATCGAACGGTGGTCGCCAAGACTCTGAACCTTGAGAGAATATTATTTTTGCTTATAAGACCACTCGAATAAAGTAAGTCTCGTTGTCGCTTAATGAATATGGAATATTATATCTGCATCACGCGATCACATGACTAAATGCATTAAGTTGGGGTCCACTCACTGCCACATGTCACACTGTGAGTTGTTCACCTTAACCCTGAGAAGACTTGGGTCACCATTTCCTTCATAGTCTCAGGGTCGCCAGAATGATTCTTTTAAGCTTGAGTTTCTTATGAGACCACGTAACTGAAACCTAAGTCTCTAAGTCACCAAATATATTTGACTTTTCAGCTGCACTCCGGAGATAACCCGATCACTGTTGATTCATTTTTCCTTTACATTTGACGGCTAGTCGTTAGATCTGTTAATCTTTTGAGAATATTCCCTTTCATATTGAGACTACGCGACTAAGCCAATCTCAGGATCACTAGATCATATGGGATATTCGGTTTTCATTACATGACTAGGAGACTAAAGGGCATTATACTTTGTGCACATGTCTTTATAGGGAGCTAAGTTATCCGAAAAGGTAAATGACAAAATAGAACAAGTCTTAGGTAACAAGGGTTATATCATCAACTACATAGGGTTTTCATACTTAGAATATTTTTGAATAGAAAGGGAAAAAATAGGGAGAATGAAATGATAGCAGAGGACATGGCCAAGATAAGAAAATAAAGTCTTTCTCACAGGCTGGGCTCAACCCTTGTGGGAACCTCATTTTACTCCACTTGTAGCCAATTTTACCAGTTGAGAAAAAATTGAGTAACACTAAGACCTTCAGATTTGGCTCACTATTGATGCATATGTTTATACACATTGAGCACAAATTTCCTTGCTTTCAGCCTAGTGGTTGGAAAATAGGGATACCTACTAGTATTCTAATATCAGAGAGCTACAAAAGACAAAATAGTACATGGGTTGATGGGGAATTGTTTTCTATGATCAAGATCCTTAAGAGACAAATGAAAACCAGCTAGAGGATACATGAGGACATTGTTAAAAAATACAAGGATACAATATGTTTCATGGTTGAAACTAATTGTGTATGTTTTGAAGAAGTCACACCTAGAAAGAAATGGTGTTATCCCATAGGTTATGAAGTAAGTTCAGAGGTACTTACCATGCAACTTGAACATGTTCTTGCATCAGAACTTGATATATCAGAAGAAAGATGGGGAACATATGAGGACAAATCACCTAAGGTGAGAGAGGAACTAACTAGATGTCTGAGGAAAAGAAAAATTGAAAACCTTGTGCATGAATGTTTTGTAAAAGAAGGATTGAATGAAGAAGAACTGGGAGAAGTGAAAAAGCAAATGACAGAAAGATCTCTTGGATTGGCAAGTGATAGTACTACAACCCTTACTACTCCTAAGGTAGTGATGGTAGAAAGTCCACCTCCATCACAACAGACATCACATACTCAGAACATTACTCCTAGAGTAAACACCAGATCTAGGAAGCTGACATCACCTAAAAAACAGAGCACAGTGAGAGAAGAGAAGAAAAATGAGAAGCACATATGGAACCCTGACATGAGGATGATAGAGAAGAGAGCCATAAAACAAGGTAAAATAGTCACAATTGACATATACTATGATAGGTATGGAGATTCAGACCAACTTAAAATTGAAGACATTGTGATTGATCATTTACTTACTTTCAAGAAGACTCTATTGGAAATTGAAGGAAGTATACCTGAAGACTTGTATGGGAGATTATAAAAAAGAAAACACTTAGCACACTTTGAGGATGATACAATCATGAATCAGGAAGTTGATAACATGTTGCCTATAATATCTTTACAAGAAAGAGAAGGAATATTCAAGGAATTGAAACCTTTGCTAAGGACTAAGTTAAGATTGTTGAAAATCAGTGCGAGGAAGTATGATGAAATGACTGAGGAAACTCAGAAGGCACTAGAGAAAATATTGATGAACACTACTTTTGACAAGCCTCCACCTCCTAAGACCACTTCGCCTACACAGTTAGGAATGGGAGAAAACTCAAAAGCAACTGTGGCAAATGCTGAGAAAAGTGAAGTAGATTCACAACTAGATTTCTATGTTTTTGGTGTGCCAGTGACACTTAACACAACACAAGATGAAAAGGATCCATTTTCAAGGAATGTGGACAACACTATAGCAGATAAAGTAGGACAGAAAGAGGAAGTAGAGCTAAAAAAGGAAGAAGAACAAAAAGAGGATGACCATTTTCTCGGAGAATGGTAAAACCCTAATACGGCTATCTTTGGGAGTTGCCCTAAAAAGGAAAGCGCAATGATATAAGCATTTTTTAGGGTTATAGGAAAGGATACAAAAAGAGTGTATTTTTGGTATAATCGGGTGCTACTGAATTTTTCTGTGTGTTGATTGTCTCCTGAAAGTACTTGCATTGCAAGTGTATTGTAACCGTTGTGTTTAAGATAATACATTGTGCAGGTTTTGGAGTGCTGGGGTTTTTTACCGAAAGGTTTTCCCCAGGGTAAATTATTGTGTCATTCTCTATTTTCTGTATGCATGGGATATGGTTGCAATATCTTTGTTAAAGTAGTTAACGAATCTGAAATTGTAAGGATTTAAAAGAATTTGCACAATACTTTCCTTTAGAGATTAGTGTAGGAAGTTGTTTCCGCACCTGAGTTTCCTTACAATGAAGTGTTGTACAAACTTGTTGAAAAGAGGTAAATTTAGTAAGCAAAATCTTATCTCTAATATCCTTTTGTAAATTTGAAATAAGCATATGCTGAATATCAATATCATGAACAGGATAATAAATCTGAGCATACAAATGCTTAAACCTACCAATAAAATCCGTTAATTTTTACTTAATGTTTTGTTTACAATGCATTAGATCAATTAAGGAAACTTGCAGACCAATGTTATTTTTAAATTGTTGGATGAAGGTATTAGAAATTTTAGGAAAAGAATCAATAGAATAAGGAGGGAAAGAACAATAGCATTTCAAGGCCTTATAAAGAAAAGTTCTAGCAAACAGTTTAGCTAAAATCTAATGGTCATGAGCATAATCACTACAAAGGATTTGAAATATTTTAACATGAGTAACAAGATCACATTTACCATTGTCATTCTCAACACAAGGCATATGGGCTTGCTGAGGGACAGTAGCACAAATAATGTCTAAGGATAAAGTACTACCCATGTCACATGTAGGAATGCTAAACTTGGATTGGGTTAAGGATGCAATTTGTTGTTGTAAAGATGACACAATTTGAGCCAAGCTAATAATTGTGGAATCATTAGAAGAAATAGGTGGCATAGAAATATTAGGAACACTTGGAAAAGTGTAGGAAGCGACAGGAATGGAAGAAACAACTGGTAGGATACTTGGAAGGACAGTTGGTAGGTAGAGATACTTGTGGAACACCCACAGGAATAGATGAAATTGGGAGAGATGTAGTCATTAAAGGAGGAGTATAAGTAGGAATGCTAGGTAAAGGAACAGAAGAAGGTCCCTGACTATTGATAGGAGGAGTGGATCCTAGATCTTGAGCTTCTTGTGCTAAAGGTTTAGTATTCAAATGCACAATATGAGTGATACCATAGAAGAGATTAATACCTTGATCACTATCATGAAGGACTTTCTTAACAACCTCTATATCTTCGATGGAATCTTGATTATGGTTTTCTTGATTAAGCCATTTTCCCATTTTATCAAGTTCGGTTGAAATTTTTTGCACTTGTTCATGAGATGAGTGAGAAACCTCTCCATAGGTCTGTACTATGCAATCAGCATATCATAAATATGCATAGCTTTTAAAGATCAACTTCTTTTATGTAGTTTTCCCACCGAGCGTGTCAGAACTGTTATACAATAAATTTTGTACCCTATTCAAGCTCTCATAGTCTTGATAATCTAGTATAACATGGGAATCATTTCTAGGTGTGGGACCTTTTCTAACTAAAATGAAACCTCCAAATTCTAGGCTGGTTCCTTTTGGATAATCACCCAAATTTGCTTCTTGAGCTTGAAAGTAAACTGGATAGGAAAAGGGATAGAAGGAATACAAAAAGGGAAATAAGCGGTAAGAAAACTATCATACTAGGTGATACACCGAAAGACATGAATCACAATAAATTGACTAAGAATTAGCATGAAACTATGAATGGAGACAAGTATCCTTCCTTAGATAGGTCTGCAATAGAGTGTTTTATAGAGAGGCTATAAGAGGAAAGAGGCTATTTAGGGGAAGAGAGAATTCCTCAAACAATAGCATTGTCGATGGGGTAGACACAGACTATAACCTGCAAACAAACATCCACTCTAGCATGGAGGCATGGGAATGAGACAAGGAAGCCATAGATGAACTGAATCCATAAGACTAACTAAATCAAATCATTCACTATAGTACACAATCATGCAAGAATAATCTTGAGAGAACTCACAGTTATCTAACAAACTGTCGATATATTATGCTTCAGATAAGAAGAATACAAATCAAAAAAAGATCCAAGGATAGAGAAGATGTCTCATAAAGTCTTCACATAACCTGGATTCTAATGAGAAATTAGAAATATGAAAGACCTGAGGGAAGAACAAATGCCACAGAAACTCTAATAAATATCCGAAAAACTAACTCCAAAAGGAGAACTAAACTACTTATATACACCCTCCTCTACCACGCAGGCTCAGGAGTCAATCTGATTCAGAAATTAGGGTCTTATTATATTGGCAATAGAATCAACCAAAACCCTAATTCTGAATTCTTCTATTTAATGCCATCAAAAATATCATTGATCGATCTGATATGTCCAAATATCTTTTCCATCACCATAACTCTTCTTTGAGAAGTCGGTTGATCCATCTACTTCCCTGTGCCAGTCGTTTCTGTCATAAATTTTGAGATCAGATATTTGAATTTTCCTTTAAATATTTCAATCCTAACAGTCATAGGTGGCGTAGATATCCGTATCGAAGGCAGAAATTCAAATCTGATTTTATTTTAAAACGTAGCCGTAGGATCCCTTTTATCTACCTGACCACCGCATCATAACCTTAGGTCACCCTCTTCTCTTTGTCGCTGAGTCTCCCAATCTTTTCACTAACCCTCGCTTCATCACGAGATCACGTGAAAAACGTTAGATCTTCTTTAAATCGAACAGTGGTCGCCAAGTCTCTGAACCTTGAGAGAATATTCTTTTTGCTTACGAGACCACCTGACTAAAGTAAGTCTCATTGTCGCTTAATGAATATGGAATATTCTATCTACATCACGTGATCACCTGACTGAATGCATTGAATTCGGGTCCACTCACTGACATGTGTCACATTGTGAGTTGTTGTTCACTTTAACCCTGAGAAGACCTTGGGTCACCATTTCCTTCATAGTCTCAGGGTCGCCATACTAATTCTTTTAAGCCTGAGTTTCTTATGAGACCACGTAACCGAAACCTAAGTCTCTAAGTCGCTAGATATATTTGAATTTCAACTGTCATCCAGAGATAACCCGATCACCGTTGATTCATTTTTCCTTTAATTTGACGGCTAGTCGCTAGATCTCTTAATCATTTGAGAATATTCCCTTTCATATTGAGACTACGTGACTGAGACAATCTCAGGATCACTAGATGATATGGGATATTCAGTTTTTATTACGCGACTAGGAGACAAAATGGTATTATACTTTGTGCACATGTCTTTATAGGGAGCTAAGTTATCCCAAAGGTAAATGACAAAATAGAACAAGTCTCAGGTAACTAGGGTTATATCATGAACTGCATAGGGTTTTCTTAATTAGAATATTTTTGCATAGACAAGGAAAAAATAGGGAAAATGAAATGATAGCAGAGGACATGACCAAGACAAGAAAATAAAGTCTTTCTCACAGCCCGGGCTCAACCCTTGTGGGAGCCTCATTTTACTCCACCTGTAGCCAATTTTACCAGTTGAAAAAAAATTGAGTAACACTAAGACCTTCATATTTGTCTCACTATTGATGCATATATTTATACACATTGAGCACAAATTTCCTTGCTTTCACCCTAGTGGTTGGAAAACAGGGATACCTACTAGCATTCTAATTTCACAGCGCTACAAAAGACAAAATAGTACATGGGTTGATGGGGAATTGTTTGCTATGATCAAGATACTTCAGAGAAAAATGAAAACCAACTAGAGGATACATGAGGACATTGTTAAAAAATACAAGGATACAATATGTTTCATGGTTGAAACTAATTGTGTATGTTTTGAAGAAGTCACACCTAGAAAGAAATGGTGTTATCCCATGGGTTATGAAGTAAGTTCAGAGGTACTTAACATGTAAGTTGAACATGTTCTTGCATCAAAAGTTGATATATCAGAAGAAAGATGGGGAACATATGAGGACAAATCACCTAAGGTGAGAGAGGAAATGACTACAGGTCTGAGGAAAAGAAAAATTGAAAACCTTGTGCATGAATGTTGTGTAAAAGCAGGATTGACAGAAGAAGAAATGGGAGAAGTGAAAAAGAAAATGACAGAAAGATCTCTTGGATTGGCAAGTGATAGTACTACAACCCTTACTACTCCTGAGGTAGTGATGGTAGACAGTCCACCTCCTCCATCACAACAGACATCACATACTGAGAACATTACTCCTAGAGTAAACACCAGATCTAGCAAGCTGACATCACCTAAAAAATAGAGCACAGTGAGATAAGAGAAGAAAAATGAGAAGCACATATGGAACCCTGACATGAGGATGATAGAGAAGAGAGCCATAGAAAAAGGTAAACTAGTCACAATTGACATATACTATGATAGGTATGGAGATTCAGACGAACTTAAAATTGAAGACATTGTGATTGATCATTTACTTACTTTCAAGAAGACTCTATTGGAAATTGAAGGAAGTATACCTAAAGACTTGTATGGGAGATTATAAACAAGAAAACACTTAGCACACATTTAGGATGATACAATCATGAATCAGGAAGTTGATAACATGTTTCCTATAATATCTTTACAAGAAAGAGAAGGAATATTCAAGGAATTGAAACCTTTGCTAAGGACTAAGTTAAGATTGTTGAAAATCAGTGCGAGGAAGTATGATGAAGTGACTGAGGAAACTCAGAAGGCACTAGAGAAAATATTGATGAACACTAATTTTGACAAGCCGCCACCTCCTAAGACCACTTCGCCTACACAATTAGGAATGGGAGAAATCCCAAAAGCAAATGAGACAAATGCTGAGAAAAGCGAAGTAGATTCACAACCAGATTTCTATGTTTCTGGTGTGCCAGTGACACTTGACACATCACAAGATGAAAAGGATCCATTTGCAGGGAATGTGGACAACACTATAATAGATAAAGCAGGACAGAAAGAGGAAGTAGAGCAAAAAAAGGAAGAAGAACAAAAAGAGGATGACCATTTTCTCGGAGAATGGTAAAACCCTAATAGGGATATCTTTGGGAGTTGCCCTAAAAAGGAAAGCGAAATGATATAAGCATTTTTTAGGGTTACAGGAAAGGATATGAAAAGAGTGTATTGTTGGTATAATCAGATGCTACTGGAATTTTTTGTGTGTGTTGATTGTGTCCTGAAAGAACTTGTATTGCAAGTGTATTGTAATCATTGTGTTGAAGATAATACATTGTGCAGGTTTTGCAGTGCTCAGGTTTTTTACTGAAAGGTTGTCCCTAGGGTAAATCATTGTGTCATTCTCTATTTTCTATATGCATGGTGTATGCATGGTATATGGTTGCAATATCTTTGTTAAAGTAGTTAACGAATCTGAAATTGTAAGGATTTAAAAGAATTTGCACAATACTTTCCTTTAGAGATTATTGTAGGAAGTTGTTTCCGCACCTAAGTTTCCTTACAATGAAGTGTTGTACAAAGTTGTTGAAAAGAGGTAAATTTAGTAAGAAGAATCTTATCTCTAATACCCTTTTGTAAATTTGAAATAAACATATGCTGACTATCAATATCACGAACAGGATAAGAAATCTAAGCATACAAATGCTTAAACCTACCAATAAAATCTGTGAATTTTTCCTTAATGTTTTGTTTACAATGCATTAAATCAGTTAAGGAAAGTTGCAGACCAATGTTATTTTTAAATTGTTGGATGAAGGTATTAGAAATTTTAGGAAAAAAATTAATAGAATAAGGAGGTAAAGAACAATACCATTGCAAGGCCTTATCATGAAAAGTTATAGCAAATAGTTTAGCTAAAATCCTATGGTCATGAGCATAATCACTACAAAGGATTTGAAATATTTTAACATGAGTAACAAGATCACATTTACCATTGTCATTCTCAACACGAGGCATATCTTCTTGCTGAGGGATAGTAGCATGAATAATGTCTAAGGATAAATTACTACCCATGTCACATGTAGGAATGCTAAACTTGGATTGGGTTAAGGATGCAATTTGTTGTTGTAAAGATGACACAATTTGAGCCAAGCTAATAATTGTGGAATCATTAGAAGAAATAGGTGGCATAGAAATATTAGGAACACTTGGAAAAGTGTAGGAAGTGATAGGAATGGAAGAAACAACTGGTGGGATACTTGGAACCACAGTTGGTAGGTAGAGATACTGGTGGAACACCCACAGGAATAGATGAAATTGGGAGAGATGTAGTCATTAAAGGAGGAGTATAAGTAGGAATGCTAGGTAAAGGAATAGAAGAAGGCCCCTTTCTATTGATAGGAGGATTGGATCCTAGATCTTGAGCTTCTTGTGCTAAAGCTTTAGCATTCAAATGCACAATATGAGTGATACCATGGAAGAGATTAATACCTTGATCACTATCATGAAGGACTTTCTTAACAATCTCTATATCTTCGATGGAATCTTGATTATGGTTTTCTTGATTAAGCCATTTTCCCATTTTATCCAGTTCGGTTGAAAGTTTTTGCACTTGTTCATGAGATGAGTGAGAAACCTCTCCTTAGGTCTGTACTATGCAATCAGTATATCATAAATATGCATAGCTTTGAAAGGTCAACTTATTTTATATAGTTGTCCCACCGGGGGTACCAGAAGTGTTATTCAATAAATTTTGCACCCTATTCAAGCTCTCATAGTCTTGATAATCTAGTATAACATGGGAATCATTTCCAGGTGTGGGACCTTTGCTAACTGAAATGAAACCTCCAGATTCTAGGCTGGTTCCTTTTGGATAATCACCCAAATTTGCTTCTTGAGCTTGAAAGTAAACTGGATAGGAAAAGGGATAGAAGGAATACTGAAACGGAAATAACCGGTAAGCAAACTATCATACTAGGTGATACACCGAAAGACATGAATCACAATAAATTGACTAAGAATTAGCATGAAACCATGAATGGAGACAAGTATGCTTCCTTAGATAGGTCTCCAATTGAGTGTTTTATAGAGAGGCCTAAAGAGGAAAGAGGCTATTCAAGGGAAGAGAGAATTCCTCAAACAATAACATTGCCGATGGGGTAGACACAGACTATAACCTGCAAACAAACATCCACTCTAGCATGGAGGCACAACAATGAGACAAGGAAGCCATGGATGAACTGAATCCATAAGACTAACTAAATCAAATCATTCACTATAGTACACAATCATGCAAGAATAATCTTGAGAGAACTCACAGTTATCTAACAAACTGTCGATATATTATTCTTCAGATAAAAAGAATACAAATCAAAAAAAGACCCAAGGAAAGAGAAGATGTCTCATAAAGTCTTCACATAACCTGGATTCTGATGATAAATTAGAAATATGAAAGCCCTGAGGGAAGAACAAATGCCACAGAAACTCTAATAAATATCCAAAAAACTAACTCCAAAAGGAGAACTAAACTACTTATATACACCCTCCTCTAGCACGCAGGCTCAAGAGTCAATCTGATTTAGAAATTAGGGTTTTATTATATTGGCAATAGAATCATCTAAAACCCTAATTCTGAATTCTTCTATTTAATGCCATCAAAAATATCTTTGATCTATCTGATATGTCCAAATATCTTTTCCATCGCCATAACTCTTCTTTGAGAAGTTATTTGATCCATCTGCTTCCCTATGCCAGCCGTTTCTGTCATAACTTTTGAGATTAGATATTTGAATTTTCCTTTAAATATTTCAATCCTAATGGTCATAGGTGGCGTAGATATCCGTATCGATGGTAGAAATTCAAATCTAATTTTATTTTAAAATGTAGCCACAGGATCCCTTTTATCTAGCTAAGCACTGCATCATAACCTCAGGTCACCCTTTTCTCTTTGTCGCTGAGTCTCCCAATCTTTTCACTAACCCTGGCTTCATCACGAGATCATGCGAAAAGCGTTAGATCTTCTTTAAATCAAACAGTGGTCGCCAAGTCTCCGAACCTTGAGAGAATATTCTTTTTGCTTACGAGACCACTTGACTAAAGTAAGTCTCATTGTCACTTAATGAATATGGAATATTCTATCTGCATCACGGGATCACCCGACTGAATGCATTGAATTCAGGTCCACTCACTGCCACGTGTCACAATGTGAGTTGTTGTTCACTTTAACCCTGAGAAGACCTCGGGTCACCATTTCCTTCATAGTCACAGGGTCGCCATATTGATTCTTTTAAGCCTGAGTTTCTTATGAGACCACGTACCCAAAACCTAAGTCTCTAAGTCACTAGATATATTTGAATTTTCAACTGTCATCCAGAGATAACCCGATCACCGTTGATTCATTTTTCCTTTAGTTTGATGGATAGTCGCTAGATCTCTTAATCCTTTGAGAATATTTCCTTTCATATTGAGACTACGCGACTGAGCCAATCTCAGGATCACTAGATGATATGGGATATTCAGTTTTCATTAGGTGACTAGGAGACTAAAGGGCATTATACTTTATGCACATGTCTTTATAGGGAGCTAAGTTATCCGAAAAGGTAAATGAGAAAATAGAACAAGTCTCAGGTAACTAGGATTATATCATGAACTGCATAGGGTTTTCTTAATTAGAATATTTTTGCATAGACAAGGAAAAAATAGGGAAAATGAAATGATAGCTAAGGACATGACCAAGACAAGAAAATAAAGTCTTTCTCACAGGCCAGGCTCAACCCTTGTAGGAGCCTCATTTTACTCCACCTGTAGCCAATTTTACCAGTTGAGAAAAAATTGAGTAACACTAAGACCTTCATATTTGGCTCACTATTGATGCATATATTTATACACATTGAGCACAAATTTCCTTGTTTTCACCCTAGTGGTTGGAAAACAAGGATACCTACTAGTATTCTAATTTCACAACGCTACAAAAGACAAAATAGTACATGGGTTGATGGGGAATTGTTTGCTATGATCAAGATACTTCAGAGACAAGTGAAAACCAGCTAGAGGATACATGAGGACATTGTTAAAAAATAAAAGGATACAATATATTTCATGGTTGAAACTAATTGTGTAGTTTTTGAAGAAGTCACACCTAGAAAGAAATGGTGTTATCCCATGGGTTATGGAGTAAGTTCAGAGGTACTTACCATGAAACTTGAACATGTTCTTGCATCAGAAGTTGATATATCCAAAGAAAGATGGGGAACATATGAGGACAAATCACCTAAGGTGAGAGGAAATGACTAGAGGTCTGAGAAAAAGAAAAATTGAAAACCTTGTGCATGAATGTTGTCTAAAAGCATGATTGATAGAAGAAGAATTGGGAGAAGTGAAAAAGAAAATGATAGAAAGATCTCTTGGATTAGCAAGTGATAGTACTACAACCCTTACCACTCCTGAGGTAGTGATGGTAGACAGTCCACCTCCTCCATCACAATAGGCATCACATATTGAGAACATTACTCCTAGAGTAAACACTAGATATAGCAAGCTGACATCACCTAAAGAACAACGCACAGTGAGAGAAGAGAAGAAAAATGAGAAGCACATATGGAACCCTGACATGAGGATGATAGAGAAGAGAGCCATAGAACAAGGTAAACTAGTCACAATTGACATATACTATGACAGGTATGGAGATTCAGACCAACTTAAAATTGAAGACATTGTGATTGATCATTTACTTACTTTCAAGAAGACTCTATTGGAAATTGAAGGAAGTATACCTAAAGACTTTTATGGGAGATTATAAATAAGAAAACACTTAGCACACATTGAGGATGATACAATCAGGAATCAGGAAGTTAATAACATGTTGCCTATAATATGCTTACAAGAAAGAGAAGGAATATTCAAGGAATTGAAACCTTTGCTAAGGACTAAGTTAAGATTGTTGAAAATCATGGCGAGGAAGTATGATGAAGTGACTGAGGAAACTTAGACGGCATATTGAGGAACACTACTTTTGACAAGCCTCCACCTCCTAAGACCACTTCGCCTACACAATTAGGAATGGGAGAAATCTCAAAAGCAACTAAGACAAATGATAAGAAAAGTGAAGTAGATTCACAACCAAATTTGTATATTTCTAGTGTGCCAGTGACACTTGACACATCACAAGATGAAAAGGATCCATTTGCAGGGAATGTGGACAACACTATAGTAGATGAAGCAGGACAGAAAGAGGAAGTAGGGAAAAAAAAGGAAGAACAAAAGATAGGACAAAAAGAGTATGAACAGAAAGAGATAAAAACATCTTTTATCTCATTGTTGGCAAGTAGAGATGTTAATGCTGACAGCATGGATGAAGATGAGCTGGTTAAATTGGCTTTTACTGCACTAAATAAAGTTAAGGAAAGATCATAACAGAAAGGTGACAAAAATGCTAAAGTGATTACAAGAGCAATTGATACTATGAACAAATTGCTTCCAGTACCTATTGTTTTCCAGCACAAAGATGACATTGAAAATCTCAGAGTAACACTTGATTAATTTGGTGAACATTATGAAAATTTGATAAAGATTGTAAAGGAGAAGGTAGAGAAGAACTATTAATAAGAGAAGCTATCAGAAGTTTGCAAGTCCATCACATGGGTCTTAGGCATTGTGAAAACTTGTTTGACAAATGCAAAGAGCTGCATTAGACATGGAAGAAAATTCTTTAGTTACTGCATGAATCCTATTAGGCATGTTCAGAATGTTGAAGACATTATTGCCAAAGAGAGGGCAACTCTGAATAGTATGATTGACAGTTGTGAAGCATCTTCACAATCTGTCACATAGTTAGACAAGTAAATCACAAGAATTTTGGCAAAACTCAGTGTATTGGATATTGAGAAAGGGAGAGTATTGACAAGATTTAATTTGCTAAAGAGTATAATCACTGCTAAGCTATCTATACTTGAGGTACATCTATCAGACTTGAAGAAAGTGGCAGATCCATTAACTAAATCTATGCCCACAGAATTGAAAGAAGCTGATACCGCATCATTTGCATCGAATGGCATAATTCACATTAGTCAAATATTGTTCAAATCATGGAGTACAGAAGTGAAGATCTTGGAAGATTCCTCTCAAGATATTCTGAAACTGGTGAGCAAGCACTAAATCCTATTATTTTGTATTCTCCTTTGTCATTGTTGTCAAAGGGGGAAAAGGGAGAGAAAAAAAATAATATAGGAGAAGAGAAGAAAATGAGAGAAGAGACAAGATGAGGAAGGAGAGAATATAGGGGTGCCAGCAAGAAGTTGAGTCCACGTTTTGGGCAAAAAGTGGAAGTGTTTTCCCTGATTTTCAAGTTGTCTGTCAATTGATGTCAAAATTTGAGGCACTTAGAGATTGAATATCAAAAAAATCCACTAATAGAAAATGTAGTGCTCAGAGTCTATTTTTCAAATATGTAATTTTTTTAAATACCCACATAGTAGAAAATATATTTAGTAGGCATGTTTAAAAACCTCTTTTTCAAAATGTATGTTTGAGGACCATACCCCGCATGTGTACGACCACCCTATTTTGAAGTAAATAAATAAATTTTTCTAAATCCTTTTAGGGGAAGGTACCTAACACATCAAAGATTGGTCAGAATATTTTTACTTTTTTTTTAATTGAATATTTTTTTTTTTTATTAATTTTTAATTGACTATAAAGTAAATTTTCAAAACCTCTCGTGTATGACCACCATAATTTGATAAAAATTTCACTTTTTTGAGAATTTTTATTTATTTATTTTGAATAGAATTCTATGTAGATTGGTCACATATAATTCATTTTTTCAAAAACCTAAAATAAAAAAAGTTATTAAAGTTTTAGTGAACCTTACTATTTTAAGTTTAGGTACCACTTTTGATT
>MU225776.1:1710834-1739390 GCA_018584345.1 Thuja plicata | reverse complement strand
TATGGAATCACTGTTAGCCATTCCTCAGATTACTTCCCACAGGGAAACGGCCAGGCCGAATCCAGCAATAAGAATTTGGTGAATATTATTAAGAAGCTGGTGGAAGATAATCAAAGAAATTGGCATAGAAAGCTGCATGAAGCATTATGGGCGGATAGGGTAACGCCAAAGAGGGCAATTGGTGTATCACCTTTTGAGTTGGTTTATGGCACTGAAGTGAGCCTTCCATTACCCCTGGAATTGGCTACCAACAAGCTCAGAAAGGTGATTGAAGATGGTACGTTCAGAGATGGATTAGAGAAGAGGATCTTGTATCTAACAAAACTAGAAGAGGAGAGAGCAGAGATAGTAGATCACATTACTCAGCATCAATTGTGAGTGAAGAAGCTATTTGACAGAAAGGCAAGACCACAAAAATTCATGGTGGGCGATAGTGTATTATTGTGGGGTAAGCGAAGCGCTCCCAAAATTGATTCCCTAATGAATCTTTTTGAGAGAATAATACAAACTCTAAATGAGAAGAGGAAGAGAGCAGTTGAGAGTGATCCAGAAAGGGCTCTTGCTATTTTGAATAAATTTCCACAGAGTAGAATAGCTCCACCAGGGAACTATGTAGTGTATAAGAGAAGAGAATATACCACTATTTCTCCCAAAGTTGACAAGTCCCTTCAGCATAAGGGAAAGAGGCCAATAGATACTGATGTTCAAGAGGTACCCTCTCTCAAGAGGCAAAGGGTGGAAACAAAAGAATAGGGGAGTGAACTGTATTCTCCTTCCCAATCCCCTATGCAATATGATGACCAGACCATTGTTGAACAATTGGTCAAAATGAGGAATGCTGGTGAAGTGGTTGTTACCACTCAAGAACTACAAGAAGGGATGCTAGAGGCACCTAGACATACAACATCTGACCTCACAGTGGCAGAATTTTCTGGCAAGGAATTAGATCATGTGACCAAACAAGCCAGTGATGAATTCTTGTCTGATGACAGTTTCATCAAAACTAGGGCTTTCATTCAATTCTTATGGAGGTGCCATATTGATGAGTACCATAATAAATGCTAGAAGATGCTAGAGGCTCAACCCAACTCTACCAAAGAGGATATAGAGAAAGAAGTTAAGCAGGAAATGATATCAAAATTTGATAAAATGACTCCTGAAGAGGGCAGACAGATGGTCAAAAGGCAAGGAGTTCTCATATTGCCACAATGGGACCTAGCGGATGCAGTGGCCTTTGATGCTATGAGAAAACAAGCCAAACCTATGATTACTGCTGGGACATCAGTTGGTGCCCAGTTTAGTGAGGATCATGCAGCTCTGGCCATCTGGTCACTAAAGAAAAAAGACAAAAGGAGAATAAGAGAAGATGACGAGACTGAAGACACAGGCAGTCTAATTGTGAAGAGGGTTGCTGACACCTCAGGAACTGAAGTGGCTAACCTTGTTGTACAAGTAGCCAATTTAAGGATGAAAGTATCAGAGAAAGAAAAGGAGGCCTATATTAGTCTAAATAAGAAATATGAGCTTATACTCAAGGCTTATAATGAAGAGAAGGTCAAATTCTTGATGAAAGACAACAAAATAGCAGAGTTGGAGGGTAAACAGAAGATCCAACTTGTGCCCCAAGGACTAATTACTCAGGAACCTCATCAACCCTCCTCCTCTAGTCCATTTATCACATATCCCCCATCCCCTGCACCTCTAAGTCCTACTACTCAAGAGGCCATTGATGCTAAAAGAGTAGAGTTGGAGGCTGAGAAAAATAGGTTGATAGATGAAAGAACAAGGTTAGAAGAAGAGGGAAAAAGGGATCTTGAGGATTCCCTGAAATACAAAGAGGCTGATGAGTTGGTAAAGAAAAAATGTTTTGATCAAATATTCTCCAACCTCAAAAGGTGTCCAGTGAGTTCAACCTCTCTAACCTCTACTTATTGGGAAAAAAGATTGGAAGCATCACCAACAGATATGAGGATGAAAAGAGACAATGGGATCTGATAATTAATAAATGGAAAGGGAAGGCAGCCCATCTTATATCATTTTACTCCCCGTAAAAAGAGCAGAATAATATTGATATTACCCTAATGAGCACCCACAAATGTCTCAAACTGATGGTTAATTTAGACATCAACAAGAGCATGGCCATAGAGAGGGTCACAGTTTTGAGAGGAGAATTTTCCAAGGATAGATATGACATGTATCCTAATATGTTCAAAGAATATGGGAACATAAAGAATTAAGCCCTATGGCTGAGGTAGTTAAATGAAGCACTGACTAGCAGCCAAAAAGATGAAGTTCTCAGCTTCAATTGGCCAAGTGATGAGGTGTTCAGTACATGGGTTAGCAAGTATGGAATAGTCACCCCGGTAACATGAGATGACAAACATAAAGGGGACAGCTGACACCAAAGAAGTTGAGCATTTGGAACAAATCAAATATTGGAGCCTCTACATCAGCAAAAGGACAAGATCTAGATAACAAAGACCTAGCCACCTCAGAGCAATTTCAAGCAGCCAAGTGGTCACATGACAAAAGATTACTTGGCTCATAAATGAATTTGTTATTCCCTCCCACCTAAAGTTTTGTCTCTTCTTGAGATTTTATTTTGTCATCTAGTCCAGTCATTCGTAGCTTTTTGCATCCTTATTTTCCAAAAGGATTCCAAGATGATTGTGGCTGCCTATAAGTATCAAGTTGTAATTTTGTAATGAGGATGGTAAAATAAGACTACAAGGCAGATTACTGAATTGTGCCTGACTATTGGTTCTGAGTCTTTGTGAATGTACTGGTATTCAAATCTATATTAATAAAATATAATGGAATATCCATTTTGATATCTATGATGTCTTCTTGCATTTACTATCAATTCTTGTGTGTTCAATTTGTAAGGCACTTTGAATATATTGGTTATAAGGTAGTCATGTTCTTGTCTATGAGTTGCTTTCAAGGAAAGTTTTAAATCTTGTAGATGATTGCAGAGGATTGGGGTTTATGCAGTGATTTGATACAGGGGTGTGAGGATGAGAGGATAGTTTGTAAGGCATTCTATCTAAGGTTCATTTGCATTTCCATTGATTATTTTTAATATATGTATGCTCTGTTTTGACTCTATCACCCATGATTAGGCACTGGTCATAAATGCTGACAAGTTGTTATCATCAAATTCAAATTCAATCAGTCTTTATACTCATGTTATTTCAAGCACAAGTCTATTTAATTGTATTAAGTACAATTAATCTTAGTGATTCCTTGAAGAGTGAATCAATAGGTTAGCCTTCCTAGGCCTAAATGGCATAAAAAGAAGAAGGATCTCCAATCCTTAATCCACTATTAAAACTGTTGAAAGTTGATACTCTGTCAAAGGTGTACCCACCTGGGTGTGTGGAGCCCAAAGTGTAGAAGGATTTTCTATCCTTGTTAATTAGCCCTTTTTATTGTGATAATCTAACTTGGGTATAAGAGAGTCTTGCATTTATTGTCATTATAATCAATTCTGCAAGAAAAAGAGCTAATAGGTAGATCAGATGTTTTACTTCAAAAAAAAGAGCCCTAAGTTCGATGGAGAAATTATCTGGATTGGAAAAATAAAATGATAACACATCTACAGTGTGTTGGTTTTGGTATCTTTGAGATAGCCACACAAGAAGTTGTTATTCCCTCTTTAAAAGATCTATCAAGAGATGATGCTACTAGTAAACGGAAGGATACATTCATAGCCAATGCAGTTGCCAAAGAAGCCCTTATAAGTTCATTATCTGACAGTGAATTTTCTAAGATCAAGAAATTAGACAAGGCATACACTATATGGAAGTATTTAGAAGACATGTTTGAAGGAGATATTCAAGCTAAGAATGCACGCAGGAAGACATGGAAAAAGAAATACAACACTCTTGAGATGTTACCTGGAGAGAACATTAGAGCCTACACTCAAAGGATAAATGAAGCAGTCTCTGGAATCAGAAAGAACTATGGAGAAATATTAGAAGAAAATATAATGGACAAGTTGTTGACTACTTTAACATTAGACTATGAGAACAAGATTAGTATTCTAGAGAAAACCATGCAATTTTCACAAGATTTCAAGAGAGAGACTTTGATTAGTAAAATCTCTGCATTTGAGATATCAAGATTGAAGACTGAACCAAAAGGTGAAATAGCTTTCAAAGCTTCAGTTCATGGCAAGAAATCTCACATCTCTAGCAACAATGAAAAAGAAGAAGTTGATGAAGAACTAGAAGAAATCATAGCCATGATTTCCAAAAGAGAAAAGAAAGGTTAAGGGAAATATGAAGGAAAACTTCCATTCAAATGCTTTTCATGCAACAAGATTGGTCACTTTGCATCCAAGTGTCCAACAAGAGTAAAGAAATTCAGATCTGACTATAAACCTAAATACAGGAAGGAATGCTATCATGCTGAAGAAGGTGTAACTAATGAAGATTCAGGAGAAGATGAAATTGGATTCGTTGCCCTTAAAGACATGGAAAACTTTAGTGAGCATATTGACATTGAAGATGAGAAGGAAACACAGGAGTTAGCCCTAATTTCTAAAGTAGACATCAAAACTGATTGGATCATTGACTGCGGATGCTCTCATCACATGATAGGTGACAAAGACAGATTTTTTCATCTAGAAAAGTACAAAGGTGGTATGGTTAGATTTGGAGATAACACTCCTAAACTTATCATAGGCAGATGATCCATCACCCTAGATGGAAAGAACAAGATAGATAATGTTTTACATGTTGATGGACTACATCACAATCTACTGAGTGTTGGACAGCTACTTGACAAAGGTTATCATTTGGAATTCAAAGACAACAAATGCATCATTAGCAACAAAGATGGAGACATGATTACATCAGGATAAAAAATAAAAGGTAATGTTTTTCAGCTCAATTCAGATGTAAGTTGTTTTTTTGCAAAAGTGGATGACAGTTGGTTATGGCACAAGAGACTTTGTCATATCAACTTTGATAATATAGTAAAGATAAGCAATCTCAAAGCAGTTAGAGATCTTCCAAGTATTGCAAAACCAATTGACACAATATGTAGGTAATGTGTTATGGGAAAGCATGTAAGGAGTTCTTTTAGAAGCAAGAAGAATTCATCTGAAAACAAGTTAGACTTAGTGCATACAGATTTATGTGGTCCTACTCAAACCAGGTCATATTACGGAGAAAGGTATTTCATTTTTTTTTTTGATGATTTTTCAAGAATGATGTGGGTTGTGTTCTTAAAGGAGAATTCTGAAGCCTTTGAGAAGTTTAAAATATTTAAAGCCAAAGTGGAGAATGAATCTGGATTAAAACTAAAGTGTCTGAGATTAGATAGAGGAGGAGATTTCACCTCTGACCAGTTTTATGACTATTGTGAAGAACATGGAATTAAAAGACAGTTGAATGCACCCAGAATCCCATAGAAGAATGGGATAGAAGAAAGAAGGAATAGGATCATACTTGATACAATGTGCACTATACTATACTTATTGCATTGTAATGTACAATTCCTAACAGGGTTGAAATATCTTCTAACAGGGATTACTATAAACAAGTATAGTTCATTGTGGGTACTAATTCCCACCGGGGTTTTTACCATTTGGTTTCCCCATAACCAAATTGTTTTGTTATCTATTGTGTTATTTGAATGTGCATTTGCTTTATAAGATTCTATATTGAATAAGGTTAAAGAATTAAACAAGCTGATAACTGATTCACCCCCCTCTCAGTTATCCTTTGGGACTATTCTAACATTTCTTGCATCCATGGCTTCACTAGCCTCCTACCACTCCAATGGTGTCAACTTCTCAAGGGCTGATTTCCCAACACCCCTTAGGTCTAATCCAATCTTTTTGGATTTAATTTTGTGAACCCTTCACCCATTTTCCAATCGAGTTCCAAAAACAAGTCTTCTAGGCCTTGTAGCCTTTTTAGGCCTATTAGCCCTCCTAATCACTGAAAATGTGATTTTCCTCCTAAAACCCCTTAACAACCCTACAAACAAAGTACATATTCTTTGTGGGTTTTTCCTCCCCTTCAATATTTTCTACCTCTCTAGTCTCAACTCTGTCCGTACAATGGACTTCTACCAAACCCCTAAAAATAAGGACTTCTAGGGCATGATGGCCGGTCTGGCTTCGTGATCTTCTTCCACTAATCCAATGAGCTCCTCTAAAATTCCCCTTCCATAAAAAGGTCTGCAGCTCATGCCCCTACACTCCCCTATCACTGATTGGCACATACCAATCCACTTGCAACCTCCATTGTTGCTGCACTGCTCAGTCAACCTAGCCAGAATAGCTTGTACTCGCCCAGGGCCTGATTGTTTTCAAGCTTCCCCTACACACACACACTCCACAAGCCAAATGTACAAATTATATATAGGGCTCTAATGTATTCGAAGTGTTCATGGAGTTTGAACCACGGGAACACCAAAGATAGCCATTCTTTACATGACTGGACCAAAATTGGCCACTTAACTTACAAAATGCAATAATTTAAACAAAACCTAACCAAAAAGTACAATATACTAAACTAATGCCACAAATATCTTAGGAATTACATTTTAGACACTATCCATTCTTGCATTCAACCCATTCAATCCAATAAAGTGATGGATGATGGTTCATTAACTTAATTACACTGTAAATTGTTCCATCTCAAACACCAGTCTGTATAATGTCCAATCTAATTGTTAGATTAGGGTTTAAATAATCTTATATACTCTTATCCCACCTATCTAGACCTTCTGGTTGGGATTTGGGCACCATAAGAGTCGATTGCTTAAATCTAGGAAATGTGGTCATGACAACTTTTAAAAGTTGTCATGACAACTTTGACAACTTTTGTCAAAATGACAATTTTTCCACTTTGAGGGTCCTAATTAATTCCAAACCTTACCAATTAACCCCAAATGACTTAATAACATTAAAAACTGAAAAAATCTTCCCACTTTGGGACTTTGGTCAACCCTTTGACTTTTGAGTTGACTTCTAGGTTGTAGACCCCTAGAATCAACTAGACCCAACAACATACAAGTCCTAATCTTTCCTAACTCTAATAACAGCTCAAAACACACTAGGGACTTTATAGATTAGTCCTTATTCATGGATGGTTGGCCAAACCAACCTACAAGCCAAAATGTCTCAAGATCTTACTAAAGACCTTAGTGTGCTCCTCCACCATCCTCCCCCTGCAAAAGGAAAAATTAAGGTACCTGTGGTGTCAAGAGCTCCTTACTGATTCCATGCTTCTTGAAGTCACTCTCAACTATCCAAGTGGCTTCTGACTCTTGTTGTTGTCTCCACTTCACTAAATTCTCCATATAGATTTTGTGTCTTGTCTTCTTCTTCACCCTTGAATCTAATATCTTTTCCACTTGTGGCTTGA
Organism: Thuja plicata; assembly: GCA_018584345.1. Taxonomy (NCBI): domain Eukaryota; kingdom Viridiplantae; phylum Streptophyta; class Pinopsida; order Cupressales; family Cupressaceae; genus Thuja; species Thuja plicata. Next base: position 1,732,005 of record MU225776.1, on the reverse strand, counting down.
CTTATTCTAGAGTCTTGAACTCTCCCATGTCCTTATGCACCTCTATACTATAATGCAACTCATCCATGTCTGGCCCCTTATACTTGATCAAATCTTTCACATTGAAGATTGGAGAAATTGACATCTCCTTGGGCAACTCCACCTTATAAGCATTAGGCCCATACTTAGCCAATATCTTGCAAGGTCCAATTCTTTTCATCTATAACTTACTAGGTATCCAAAAGTGACCATGAACTTCACATCCCTATCTGCAACAATGATCATTGGTAGGCCAGGAATTATCACTATTTCTTTGAAGAAAAAGTAGGCAATATGGCTAGCATCATGTGTTGTTCTGCATGGTATGAAGTGGCTCATTTTACTAAACCTATCTACCACTACAAACACATTGTCTAAACCAGTTGGCATCTTAGGTAACCCCACTACAAAGTCCATACTTATGCACTCCTAATGTCTACTTTGGATAGGTAATGGCTGGTAAAGTCATGCATTTGATGAAGTTCCTTTAGCCTTCTGACATATGCCACACTGCTCCACATATCTTCTCACTTTCGTCTGCATTTTTGGCCACCAATAGAACCTTTCCACTAGCTCCAATATCTTATTTCATCCAAAGTGTCCACTTAGACTCCCATTATGTTTCTCCTAAATGAGGTTCTCCCTCATAGAGCCTTTTGGAACACAAAGTTGATTGCCTTTGAATAGCAATCCATTCTGCAATGTATACTCTGCAAACTCACTATGAAATTGGTTCTCAAAATCTTTGCACACTTTATAAATCTATGAGAAATCCGAATCTCCCTTATATAGGTCCTTAAAACCTTGAACTCCTATACTTTGCAACTAAATTTGTTGGATGGTAAGTAGTATCCTACGAAGGGCATCGACAACTTTGTCTTGCACCCCCTTTTTATGTTTTATAGTGAAGGTATATGACTGTAGAAACTCCATCCACTTTATATGCCTCAAGATAAGGTTTTCTTGATTGTTTATGTAACTCAATGCTTGGTTATCTGTAAAGACAACAAACACCTTAGGCAATAGATAATGCCTCCACTTCTCTAAGTCTTGCACAAGAGCATATATCTCCAAGTCATAGGAAGAGTACCTAGACTTAGCCTCATTTAGTCTTTCACTGAAAAAGGCCACGGGCCTGCCTTCTTGGCTTAGGACAACTCCTACCGCAATGCTGCTTGCATCACACTCAACAATGAATGGTTTGTAAAAACTAGGTAACAACAATATAGGCTGAGTAGCCACTTCCTTCTTTAATCTCTCAAACCCCTCATTAGCTGCCTTGGTCCACACAAACTTTGTTTTCAATCCTCGTCTTATAGTTTGTAGGACTGGAGCACAAATCTCACTGAATCTCCTAATGAACTTCCTATAGAATTGGGCTAACCCACAGAAGCTCCTAACTTCAGTCCCTGTCTTAGGAGTAGGCCAGTTCAAGATAGCCTCTACTTTTTCTTTATCCATTTTCAAGTCACCCTTGGAAACTACAAATCCAAGGTAGACTAACTCTTCCTTCATGAACTCACTCTTCCCAACGTTTATGGTGAGTTTCTCCTCGTGCAACTTCTTCAAGACTAACTCCAAGTGTTTCATATGATCCTCCTTGGTTTTACTAAATATGAGGATGTCATCTAAATAGACAACTACAAAAACTCCTATATAGTCCTTCAAGACTTCATTCATCACCCTCATAAAGGTGCTTGGTGCATTGGTAAGCCCAAAGGGCATAACTAACCATTCATACAACCCCTCTGTAGTCTTAAATGCAGACTTCCACTCATCACCCTCTTTCATCCTAATTTTATAGTACCCACTCTTTAAATCAACTTTAGAGAAGTACTTAGCACCCCCTAAGCAATCCATCAAGTCTTCTATTCTAGGATTTGGAAATCTATACCTGATAGTTATCCTATTTATTGCCTTAGAATCAATATACATCTTCCACTTACCTCCTTTCTTAGGAGCCAACACCATTGGGACAGCACAAGGGCTGATGATTTTCCTAATCAATCCTTGATCCAACAACTCTTGCACCTTCCTGGCTATCTCCTTGTTTTTCTCTGGTGTCATCTTGTATGCAACTTTGTTTGGCAAGGATGCTCCTGGTATGAATTCAATCTAACGACTTATCTCCCTTTTTGGTGGTAATGAAGTTGGTGTACCCTCACAAATTATATCTTTGAATTGATCCAATAGATCTCTCACCTATTTTGGCATAGGTGCTTGCTTATGAGTCTCCTCCTCCTTTGGATTTAACAAGATTGCATAGCCAACTTCTTCATCTTTCATATCCCTTAGGAATTCTTTTCCATTCATCAACATGGCACTGGATTCTGCCTTCTCCACTATGTCCTCTTTTATCAAAGACTGTATTTTCGAAGTTACCCCATTTTTCTTGGAGTACTTGTTATCTTTCCCATTATGGATAGCTTCTCTGTCATACTACCATGGTTTTCCAAGCAACAGATGGAAAGCATCCATTGGCAACACATCACATAGTATCCTATCCTGATACTTTCCAATAGAAAATTTTACCCACACTTGTTCATTCACCAAGATGTTTTGACCCTTATTCAACTATGAAAATTTATAGGGACACACATGAGGGATTTTTTTAAGCTTCAACTTCTCTACTGCTTCCTCAGATATGACATTATCTGTTGACCCTGAAATAATGATAACCTTGCAAACTTTTCCCACTATCTTGTAATTCACTCTGAAAAGAGCCCTCATCTTCTTGTGCTCATCTTTGGTGGGTGTCTTGATTAGGATCCTTCTCAACATAAGGTGTTCTCCTTTCTCTGAATCTAGACTCACCTCTGATTGTTTAGAGCAATCTTCTTCTTGGACATAAGATATCTTCTTCTCCCCTTGTGAGGATGTTTGTTTATCCAGACATCTATATGCAAGATGCCGCATATGTCCACAATTGTAACATTTCATGGAAGAAAAGTGAAAGCTTCTTCCAAAACCTCCTGATCTTCCTCTACCACTGCTATAAGCGCTTCTTCCTCTGTTATGGTATCCACCCCTACTGCTTGTTTCTTGTCCTTTCTCTGCATATCTAGAGTCACTTTTTCCTCTACTGTCACTGCCTCTTCCACTTGAACCTCCTCTATGGCCACCTCCATTGTCTCTACCTCTTCCTCTATTTCTAGAACTAGAATCTTAGTTCTTTTTGAGTTTCTCTTCCACTTTCAAATCCATTTGAAAACAAATATGAATGGAAGTCAAGGTAAAGAGACTAAGTTCTTCTTGAATTTTCCACCTTAATCCATTAAGGTATCTTGCAACTTTGATACTCTCTATCTCCTGGGTTCTGTTGATGGGGTTTTGTTGACCGGGTCCGCCAACAATCATAAGTTGTCACCAGGTACCGGAGGTACCGGCCAACTCCACTTGGAAAGGTTATCCTGGGAAATTAGATTTCCTGGGCCTTCAAGCACCTGGGTGTCGGGTCACGACGGTGCGGGGCTCGATTGGAGGGAAGTGACTGTTTTCGAGGGCGATAGCTGGTTTCTTCAATTCATTCTCTCCAGAGATTCAATAAGGTAAGGTTTCCCCTAGCATTCTACACTTAGCAAATAAAATGAAAAAGATCCTGCAGGGTTAGAAACACTTCATCAAACTATAGTCATGTTTAAACGTCCAGAACATCAATAATACTCTGACATACTACACTAAATACCGAAGAAATACCCAACCAATTTTATCAGTAGCAAGGGAAAGAGGTCGTTAATCTATCTGACATATCAGAGTAAAAGACATAAAGAACATAAAACATGAAATACCATTAACTCAGAAGCAAGAATGCCAACAACATCATTGCCAAAAATTCTTCCTTCTTCATTAATGTCTCTTCCAGCAAGCACTGGTGCGTGATACAGTGGTGGCTCCAGGGGAGCGTCTAACTATTGAAAACAGAACAATGGAGCATTGAGCTCTGCAACTAAAATGAGAAATCACTTTTCTATTACTGTGGACAACAAAATCATCAATTTTGCCAACCCTTGGAAATGGGCCGGTCTGGCTATTTATACAATTCCCTTCTAACCCTAACCCTATTTTACATCACGTTTTAATAAAATACAATATCTGGGGGCCGGTACTACCTGCGCCACCCTACAAAAGACCTTGAGATGGAATAGGTCTGACATTCTAGAAGAATGAGACAAGGATATACAGTAGAAGAATCAGTCTCAGGAGGAGAGCCAAGAAGGGAGAAGGAAGAAAGTAGGTCCCCCGGGGATTGAGGCTACATGCCTCATAAATGGAAAATGCGGCACCCTGTCTCCAATGCGCTAGGTGCACCTCTGAGCGGCGCCTTGAGAGGACCATCCTGTCAAAAAACCAACTGTTGAGTCAACGTCCCCTTGATGTAGCCAACTACCTTCTGACAACCTTTATTAACTGCTTCTGAAAGTGACTAGTCGGCCTCGGGGACCGGGACACGGATCACTTGAAAGAATACAAAATTTTGGATCCAAAACTTTGGGATCCAGGAACTTACATCCCCAAATGAATAAAGAATACCCAATGTTTGAGTTTTCCCCGGCCTCCGGAGAAAGCTCAAGGTTGTTTATTATCATTGAAAGCCTGGAGGAGGCGAGAGATGCCATCTTCATCTACATCTCTTAGGCTGGCCCTTCGGTACTTAGCCACTTCAATTTGTTCTCCCAGGTCTGGAACATTCTCCTTAAACTCGTCGGCCATTTTTGCCGCGTCGTGACCACTAAGCACCATGCGAGTTAACTTTGTCATTTGGGCACCATCTATCCCCTCCGAGGATTGATACTGGGACTGCATCATTTCATCAAAACTTCCCAAAACTGAATCCTCTGGTGTACATGTATCAGTTGCTTGGTTACCTCCAATGTGAGGTCAAGTCTGGAGTGTTGGGTCCTCACAAAATCAAATGAATCATCCTCCAGAATTTTGGATTCAGAAATCATTTCTTCCCCCAGGCTAAGGAGTTCTTCAAGCTCCACCTTCCATTCTTGATAATTCTCGATATCACCCTCCCACAGGTCGATAAGAGTTTCCGCCTGGTGTATAACATGTCAGGCTGTATATAAATCTGGGAGGGTGGATACCAGTAAATGTCGGGTGTTTCCCATTTGCAGGGTGACCCACTCGTCCACTGCCTGGGCCTTCTTCATAATTCGCAGGGAGTCTATGTCACTCTGCGGTAAATCTTCAGAGGTGGAAACCTCCGGAGGAGCGGCGTTGATAGGTCGAGCCAGCTCGGTAAGCAACCCCATAAGGTTTGCATTTTTCACCTTTTCTTCCTTGAGCCTTTGGACTTCCTTCTCATAACGGGCCTCTACTACCCTAGTTGCCTCCTTTAGCAAGTCCACCTCGCCCTGTTTTCCCCTTTTACCCAGTGATACCTCTGCAACGTTATAATCTCCAGGTTCCATGGTTACTTCATTGGCGCCTGGGGGAGGTGTCGCCACAATGGCAACTGTTTCTCCACCCGGCCCAGTTCAAAGAGTATGAACTGTTTGGGCTTTCTTGGCCTTTGGCGGGGCCTGGACCTGAGCCATCATTTCGGCAAGGGAGAGAGGAATTCTGGGAGTGGTTGGAGATTTTCTTTTTCTGCTTTCTACTAACCACTAAGGCGGCAGGGGTGGCTTCTTTGCCAGAACCTGTTCCCTTGGTTCCTCCCCGGTGTCTTGCGGTTGTTGCTCCTCAGTGGCGTAGACCTTATCTGTCCCTTTCCCTGCGCCTTCTTCTTTATCAACATCTTCCTCAGCAGCCTCCATCTCCTCAACCTTTTCCTCTGTGTCAATTGCTCTGTCTGGACTTTGGTAGGCTTCCTCGGGGATTTCTTCTTCATACTGCTCTTCTTGTTGCTTTTCCTCTACCGCCGGGGCTTCTTCTTCTATGAGCACATCCTATGGTAGTAGGGGAGGTGTTGGGCTGAGATTTAAAGTTTGGACCGCGGTAATCACCTACCCAAAGGTTGCTCCCAGGAGCGGTGCCTGGAACGTTGCGGCTGGGGTTACGGTTATTCCCGAAGGTCCAGTTCCCCCAGCAGATGCCATTTGTTCATCCTACCTTTGTTGGTCCACCCCCGGACCCTGCATTTCTAGATTTTTTGGAGGCAATCTCCGGCTCTGGCTCTCTTTCTTCTCCCTGCTTTTCCTGCTCTTGCGCAGGCTCTTGTTCCGGAGCTTCTTGCTCTGCAGCTTCTTGTTCTACCCCTGGGACTTCTGTCCCCGCTTGTCTAGTATCCCCCTACAAGTTTTCGAACTCGTCGGTTGCAAAAACATCATCAAATTCCTCTTGCGGAGGGGGACTGGCCGGGACTTCGGTGGGCTCTGTTTCCTTCTCCGGCTCCGGGGAACTGGAAGAGAGGATCTCTACTTGTTGGGCCTGGGAGGTTCCCAACCCCGACTCTGCCTTAGGCTTTTTGCTAGGCCTCTTCTTTCTCTGGGTAAGAAAAGGTGGCCCCGCATCGCTTATTGCTGCCGCCTCCATGGGATCCACCCCCGTTGCTTCACCATTAAGGCTGCTAGCGACGGGGAGGAAGAGGGGCGAATTGGCCCAGCCATGAGCGTTGGAGTAGCCAGCCATGTTATTGATTGCTCCCTCATTTGTTGGGAGGCTACCATTGACTGCTTTATTTTTTCCTTTATGGGGACTTCTTGCGTAGGAGGGGTCGTATCTATTCCTTTTCCTTTATTCCCTCCTTGCGAAGAAGTCCCGGCCCTCAGAGTCAATCTTGGTGTCAGCTGGGCCGCTTGGCGGGTACTTCTGGGGTACACCCTTTTGAAGTATGCATGAATTCACTCGACCACGTCCTGAGTGAAGTCCTCAATTGCAGGCCCTTCGTGGGCATCCCAATTTACCGGTGGAAGAGTCATTTTATGGATCCCCTTTGCCTTGTACTGGGGGTCGATAGTGGGGGCGGTGTCTGAGAAGTCCTCCGGGAACCTCCGAAGCTTCAACTTATGCATCATGCTGGCTTTCATCCTGACGTAGTGCTAGCTCCGCACCTCCACGTCGTCTTGGCAATCTTTCAAGAAATCCTCCATATGAATGTGATGGGGCTCTAAAGCCCAGGGCAGTGCCGTTGCAATCTTTCCGTGCGGATCAAAATTTTTCCGCGCCAAGTAAAATTCCTCCAAGTTGTAGCTCTTTAATTCATTATCTACCTCTTTTTAGTGGCGGCCAGGCTGCATGTGTAGTTCCCACAGATGATTGGGAACAGAATATTGGGTATCTTTTTCAAGGCAAAGAGGGTATGCACCTCCATTATTTGCCTGCAGTATTCCAAGAGCACGATCTTGTCCCCACAGTGTTTGGGCAACAAGTAAGGTTTCCCGGAGAAGGCGGCAACCCTAATATAGGTGTGCTGTTGGAATTGAATGTAGTAATATCCATAATTCTGGACCAAATTCATTGCCTCTGAGGATAGGTGGTATCCTGTGTCCCGGGTGGGTGTGAGCAGGTGATAATAAATGAACGCATCGTTTACCTGGCAAAAACTGGGGAAGCTGGCCTCCCATTGAACTTGTGGGAAATAGTCCCACGGTGCCTTTTGTCCTGGGCCAAACCTGAGCACACTGTCTATAAGTAGGCCATGGGCGTGGGGCCTCTGCTACGCTAGGGCCCAAAAAACATAAGAACTCATGTAGAATTTATTCTTCCTGTCTAGTTGAAGGAACTAGGAGTCGACATGGTTGGAAATTACGGCCGCCCAATCGAAGTATCCTCCCTTGGTGGAGATCCTGAGGAGGAAGTAATACATATATTTAGCAAATTCTTGGGCGGAGGGCTGCCCAAAGACCCGGGCCAATGCTATCATTCCCATCTGAATGCTCTCTTTGAACTCGGATCGGGGAATTTCTATCTTCATCCTTTTAGGGTCCATCTTTGGAACCTTGAGCCAATGGGTATTCATGTATACCCGGGCGGCATCCTCCAGCTGTGTGAATTGGGCCAAGGCATCCGTCCTTGTAACCACTAAGGCCTTGGCAAATTGTGGGATTCCCAGACCCGCCTGAAATGTGTCTGGGTTGAAGGATACCAGAGGAGTAGGGTATCTGGTTGGTTCTGTGGTTGCGAGCATAGCAGCCCGAATAGAAGAGTTGTAATTGGTGGCCAGCGTCAAGATAAGCTCTGGAGATTGTATAGAGCACAGGAAATAAGCCACCTTGAGGACTCCAGAGTCCCCGACATTGATTGCCAGCTTATCTCCAGCCTGTCACTGGATGTACATGATCTTTACCAAGGCTTGCATTTCTGGCCATGTCCCGACGCTGGTTTCGATAATAAGTTTGACTTTGGACTCGATCTTTGAGCCCATAATGACATTGGCCTACATGAACTTCATGGTTAGGGGCATTTTCTCCAGGGCCTTTTCCATCTTGGACTTAACTTCCACCCTGGTAACCGTCGCGGAAGATAGCTCTGGACTTCCGGGTGGAGAGGATGCAGACGCTTCAGACATGCTTGGGAAATGAACTCTGAAAACCTGCAAGGAAAAGCGACCATCAGAGCATATTAACAAATAAATATTCTGGGGTTTGGAGGTCTTACCACTGTGATGTCCTTTTTTCTTGAAAAGTTAGTTTTATTCAAAAAGGAACCAAAAATTATACGCATCACATGAACTTTAAGATTTTATTAAACATCCGGGTTTGAGAATTTTATCACACTTGGTAAAGACACGGGATGGAAGATGGTAGGATACCCGGAGCCCGGAGAAGTAACCGTTGGTGAGGACGTAAAAAAGGCAAGTCATCAAGCCCACGTGGGCACCATGTGCATAGGTATTAAATAGAAGTTATGGCGATGACGGCGGAGCCAACTATCCAAACGTGCGAAAAGTGATGGCCACTTGGCTGGAATTGATTGTGCACATGGGGTATAAATGGGGGTCTAACTGGTTTTATGGAAGAGGGAGAAAACTGCCTATTTGAAAGTGGCTGAGAGCTGAGTTTCAAACAGGTGGTTTTCTGCCCCGAAATGAATTCATGGGCAGAAAATCAGCAACATAGGTGACTCGACCATCTTGCCAAGCCACCTGGAAGGATATACATGAAAGCCAAGGGATATATACATGGGAACAGAGGGATATACACCAAATATATACAAATGTACACACATATACACCATGGAACGACGTCCGCAGGAAACCAAGCAAGGCACAGAGTATCTATAGCTTTATACATACTCTACAAACTGACCACTTCTGCGCAAAGGGCGAACAACCCTCTGGCAGAGCCGACCCACCAACGGGCGGAAAAACCAGAAATAGGAAACAAACAAAACAAAAAGACAACAAATAAAAACAAAACAAAGAAGAAACACCAGACAAACGAAAAGAAAAGGGGCGGGAACAGAGACACCAACCTGAGAATGCCAAAAGGTGGAGGAAAGTAGGAAGTTACCATGGGAGCTCTGCAACAGCTATAGTTGTCAAACGGTCACAGCCCGCCACCACGAAGCACTCACAATCACCTTGGAAATGATGGAAGTGTTAAGCACTGATTATCGCTAACTCTCTGCAAATCACTCTGTAATCGCTGTGAGTGCTCGAGTATTTTAATCGCGATAAATGTGAAAGTGACAGATAACTTCTATTTATACCTGTGGTAAAAAGGCAATCCTCCTCCTCCCAGCAATCTCCGAACAATCAAACCTCCAGACCCCGGGCCCGGGGATTCCCAGCGACGATAACCTTAAGAACATTGTGGCGAAGAATCCCAGAGTTTGGAGTCCAGATCCCGATGAAGCACAACCTCCAGGACCGGAGTCCCGGAGATGGAAAACCAAAAAAACAAAACACAGCAACAGGGAAGAAAACCCCGGAGAAAGAAAACAAAGGGGGAAAGACAAGCAGCCGCAAGCAAAAACAAACAAAAGAAGAAAAAAAGGGGGGGACCCAACATTTTGCACACAAAATATAGGGACAGGGATGCAGGGCATAACAGGTTCTTGATCTAGGACAAAGTTTTTGAAATTCCTCGGTATAGGCTAGCACATCCAGGTCTTTTTGCCTAAGGTTCTATTTCTTCTTTTGCAGTTGAATGTCATAGTCTTCTGGAAGGTAATTCTCCTTCACCTTTGCAACCATTGTCTTCCAATTTGATATGGACTTCTTGCCCTCTTTCTCTCTTTCTTCCTACAAGAACTTTCACCATGTAAGTGCTTTCCCTCTTAGGCTTGATTTGGCTATCTTTTCCTTTTGTGCTTCTGTAATCCCATCACACTCGAAGTGATTCTCCATCCCTTCAAGCCTTCGATTACCATTTCAGTGTCCATCTTACCAGAGAATACTGGTATTCCTTCTAGAGCCTTCCCACTCAATGCCTTGAGTGCTTTGAGGAATGGTTCCTTAGGTAGAAGAGGATCAGGCTCTGGTTCTACTTCCTCTTCTACTAGTTTCTTCCCTTTATCTATCCCTTCATAGATTTCTTCTCTCAACTTGCTGGGAGTCTCTACCACTTCTTCCATCTTGATCTTTGTTTCCTCCATTTCTTCTTCAAGAAGTCTATTCTTGATTTTTTTCTCTAACAAATCCTTGGCCAACTCTGCATTGGTCACCATAATGTTCTCACCTATGGATTCACTCCACTCTGTCATGCAGTAATCCACTCCCAAGCATTTTCAAGGCTCTGATACCAATTTGACGAGGAGCTCCTCTCCTAGAGCCTTCTAGCTCTCTCCAAGACCTTCACTTGGTCTTTCTTAGGGTCTCTTTCTCTACCCTAACTAGAGGATGCTTTTCAAATCCCCTAACTCCGTAGGAACTTCCCACCAACTTCAAACTCCTGACTATTCTCTCCTCCATAGCTTTCTTGCATTTATGGATTCACTAGCCTCCTGCCACCCCAATGGTGTTAACTTCTCAAGGGTTGATTTCCAAACTCTCCTTCGGTCTAATCCAACCTTTGTGGATTCAATTTTGTGAACCCTTCACCCATTTTCCAATTGAGTTCCAAAATCAAGTCTTCTAGGCCTTGTAGCCTTTTTAGGCCTATTATCCCTCCTACTCACTGAAAATGTGATTTTCATCCTAAAACCCCTTAACAACCCTACAAACAAAGTACATATTCTTTGTGTGTTTTTACTCCCCTTCAAGATTTTTTAGGTCTCTGGTTTCAACTCTGTGCGTACAATGGACTTCTACCAAACCCCTAAAAATAAGGACTTCTAGGGCATGATGGCTGGTCTAGATTCTTGATTTTCTTCCACTAATCCAATGAGCTCCTCTGAACTTCCCCTTCCATTAAAAGGTCTGCACCTCATGCCCCTACACTCCCCTATCACTGATTGGCACATACCAATCCACTTTCAACCTCCATTGTTGCTGCACTGCTCAGTAACCCTAGCCAGAATAGCTAGTACTCGCCTAGGGCCTAATTGTTTTCAAGCTTCCCTTGCATGCACACACACACACACACACACACACACACTCCACAAGCCATATGTACAAATTATATACAAGGCTCTAATGGATTCCAAGTGGTCATGGAGTTTGAACAACGGGAACACCACAGAAAGCCATTCTTTACATGATTGGACAAAAACTGGCCAGTAAACTTACAAAATGTAATAACTTAAACAAAACCTAACCAGAAAGTACAATATGCTAAACTAATGCCACAAAGATCTTAGTAATAACATTTGAGACACTATCCATGCTTGCATTCAACCCATTCAATCCAATAAAGTGATGGATGATGGTTCTGTAACTTAATTACACTATAAATTGTTCCTTCTCAAACACCAGTCTGTACAATGTCCAATCTAACTATTAGTTTAGGGTTGAAATCATCTTATATAGTCCTATCCCACCTGTCTAGACCCTCTGGTCAAGATTTGGGAGCCATAAGAGCCGATTCCTAAAATCTAGGAAATGTTGTCATGACAACTTTTGTCAAAATGACAATTATTCCACTTTGAGGGTCCTAATTGGTTCCAAACCTTACCAATTGACCCCAAATGACTTAATAACATTAAAAACTTAAAAATCTTCCCACTTTGAGACTTTAGTCAACCCTTTGACTTTTGAGTTGACTTCTAGGTTCTAGACCCCTAGAATCAACTAGACCCAACAACATACAAACCCTAATCTTTCCTAACTCTAATTACACCTCAAAACACACTAGGGACTTTATAGATTAGTCCTTATTCATGGATGGTTGGAAAAACCAACCTAGAAGACAAAATGTCTCAAGATCTTACTAAAGACCTTAGGGTGCTCTTGCACCAATAAGTCTATGGCTTCTTCTAAGAGGGATACTATAAGTAGGACTAGAAGTGGTAAAGCTCATACACCAATGCAATGCAAATGTACTAATTTAGGAAACACAAGATTTTAATTTTTGAAATGTAAATGTAAGAACATAAAAGAAAGCTAATATAATATGCATGCAAGATCTAACATGAAAATGTAAATCTAACACCAAAAAAGAAAGAGTTGTCTATCGCGGGTTCAACAAAATGTAAGATAAGAAATGTTACATTTAAATATATTTTGTATATGAAATAGAATGTATTTGAAATGTACAGGATAAATAAGATGCTCACCTTTTATCCTTAGATACACAAATGAAGGATCCAAATTGATTAACCCCAAAGGAAGGATCAATGCATAAATGAATCAATCATTTGGAAATAAGAGCAAAGAGGAAGATCTTAAATACCCGTTTATTAATTTGAATGTGTGATAGATTTAGAAAGATTAATAAATTTAATTGAAATGAATAGGAGAAATGTACTAACCTTGAAATGTTGCAGATCTGAAGAATGTTGTTTTCGGGGGTCTGCACTCAGTTTCTGGAAAATCTGAGACTGGATATAGAACATAAACGCAGAGATGAATAGAACCCAAAGATATTTTTCTATTCTGACACAGTTCTGATTTTGACCCTCAAGTCAATGTCACCATTGACCGAGAATTTCCGATTCTGACCTAGGGTAGAGTCGACCTAAAAAGTCTCTAACAGGAAATCTATTTTCGGATCTTGAAAGTTTGCCGAAAAGGGTATACAAATCTACAATCTGATTTGATGTTCCGAACCTATACCTTCAAGAAAAATGGATTTTTTTGGGGGGGGAGGGTTTTTCCTTGGTCAAACCACGGTTTTGGAATTAACCTCAAAGTATAATTGAAATTACATAAGTAAAACAAAGTAAATGAACAAACTCACCTTGCTTATAGAAACCCTTGTGGTGGGTTCGAATCCGTGGATCGACAAGTATGTATGCACCAGAAAAGGATGTAAAATGTAGAATGTAGAATGTAGAATTTAGAATGTAGAATGTAGAATGTAGGATGTCTCCAATCAATTTCTTGTATATCTTCAACACCAATCTTGAATGGGTCTTTGAATAGGAAGAGGCTTGTAAGAATGTGGATAAAGAAATCTTCAACAAGATAGCTCCATGGAGCTTGAATCCTTCAATGGCCACCAATGGATATTCTTGATGAAATAAGTGCTTGAGAAGTGCTTGAATAATTGAGAATGGATGAATGCTTCAATGGCTACTTGGCTTGCTTCAAATCTTGCTTCTTCACCTTTGGATCTCACTCTTAAGTCTTGCGTTCTTGCAATTATGCTTGATGATAGTTATGGTTGCTTGTGGTTAGAGAAAATGAGAGGAGAAAGCTTCCTTTTATATGAAACTAGGGCACAATCTTCTAGAGAGGCATACATAGGAGAATTAAATTTCAATTAGACCTATACCCCTAGAAGAGGACCTATATTAAATATAATTTAAGATTTGTTGTTCCGAAGACTGAAACAGTCGAGCCGGAAGTGGGAATTAACTCTTTTCAAAGCCTGACATCTGAAAACCCTGAAATTGTGGAATTTGAGCCCTGCGCTAGAAAAAGGTAAATTTTGACCTAGGTCAAGGTCGAGGTTGACCTTGACCCTGAGGTCAAAGTCCAATTTTTTCATGTCTAGAGTGTTAGAAATAAGCTGGAAAAAGTGGAAATTGGGTAGAACAGGGGAAAAGGCCACATCCAAGTTAGGGACCCATTCAAGGCGCTTGACATGAACCCAAACCACTTACTCGGAAGGCTAAACTAGTGTATAATGGAAGTGCTTCCGTTTTATGACTATATAGTAAGAATATAACACCTACTTCCAAATACTTTGAAGTAACTTACATTTTGTTTGTGTCCATACCAGATCTCATAAGGTGTCTTGTTAGTTTCCTTTTTTAGTTATACTTGGTTAAGTGTATAAGAAGCAGTGTTGACTACTTCTCTCCAGAAGGTATGAGAAATGTCATTCTTAATCATCAGTGTTCTAGCACAATCAACAATGGATTTGTTTCTCCTTTCAGCTATACCATTATGCTATGGTGTCCTCGGTGTAGACATCTACCTCTTTATACCGTGTTCATTGTAGAAGAGTATAAATTCATCAAATGTAAACTCTCCACCTCTGTCAGATCTCATACTTTTCAGCTGTCTCCATATCTCTTTTCTAACTCTTGCGTTTTACCACTTAAACATTAGGAACACAAAAATTTTATTTTGGAAATATAATCGACATCATTCTAGAATAATCAGCAACAAACTATATGAAGTATCTATCTCCATAAGCTTTGTGTTCTCATGGGACAACATAGGTCGGTGTGTACTAACTCCAAAATAAGTTGTGTAGTATAATATTTTCTTGTAAAGCTTGATTTATTTATCTTACCTACTTGAAATCCCTTACACATTACATTCTCAGGTTTGTCTAGACTTGGTAGACCTCTTATTGATTTTTTCTTACTCACTTTGATTAAGTTGTCAAAGTTAACATGACATAGCCTTTTTTCCAGAGGCATACATCTTCAATCTTAGAAAACAAATTTTTTTTTATGGATGTATCAAGGTAGAATAAGTTACCTTTAGATTGTCCTCCAGTGGCAATCAGACTTTCCTTATAAACAAATACTTTAACCTTCTTGTTTTGAAATTCAAGTCAGTGACCAGTATTATTCAATTGTGCCTCACTGAACAAATTGTAGGTCAGATATTCAACCCAATAAACATCATCACATTTAGTATTGTTCAACAAAATTATAGAACCTTTTCCCTTCATAGGATATGGGGCATCATTTCCAAATATAACATTACCACAATCATGCTCTTTCAAAGTAATAAACTTATCTCTATCACCAATCATATGGTGTGAGAAACCGCTGTCTATAATCCATGTATCATTTTTACTCACTTGTGAGATTAGAGCTTTTTTTCAACATACCTTTCTTCATCAGACTCATCTTTAATAGCAACATAGACAACTTCTTCTTCATCATCATTGGTGTTATCATTGGATGATCGTCCTTCAACAATGTAGCATGATTTCTTTCCTTTGTTTTTAAAGTCTATGGATCTTCTGAATATGTTCTTAGTCTTGTTGTTATCTCTGTTATCTTTATTCTCAATATTTTCATGACAATTAGAATCTATGTGACCAATCTTATTGCATGTAAAAAACTTCAAATGTATCTTACCTCTATACTTTCATTTACCTCTTGGTAGCCTTCTAGCCAATAAAGATTAAAACTCAGCTTCATTCTTCTCATCTTCAACATATAGCTCTTCAAACCCACTTTTATAACTATGAAATCTTTCACTAGAACTACTTGTATATCCCTCACTAGATCTTGAGTCTCTAAACTTTACAAAATTCAAATATGATTTGAATGCAGATTCAATCTTAGAAGTAGCATGAAAACTATTATCAAAATCATTAGCTCAAATTCAACTAGCTTACCGATTTTAGCATTCAAAGTAACAACCAATATGTTGAATGGATCTTAGTTCCTGAATAGAAGACACTCAGATGACATAGATGGGTAGCAGTGTTCTAATCATCTAGTTTGTAACATCTTCTTCTTCAGTGATTCCACCAGCACCTTTAATAGCAATAGAAATCTCCTTTAGGCTTGTGTTGTATGCTGCAATGTTTTCTCCTTTAATTCTCATTGATTCAAACTTTCCTCTTAAGATTTCAGCCTTAGCTTTCTAACCATGTTGATCTCCACCAAAAACCAGTGCAATCTTATCCGACATCTTCTTTGTTGTATCACATCCTTGTAGATCATTGAAATCTAGGTCGGTGAGAGTAGAACATATCTCAATCATCACTTGTGCATGTTCTTGTCTTTCTGTTATCTACTCAATTTTCAAAGGACCAAATAGTGGAGGTGAGTACTTAGTGTCAAGATGATTCAGTGCATAATCTCCAATACTAGATATGTGGAGCCTCATTTTGTTCTTCCATGAAGAAAAATTATTCCTATTCAACTTCGGTGCTTCCCACTTATACATCTTCAAATCTTTAACTCAAGTACCTTCAAACTTATCTTCTTAGAGCACTAGATCTGATACCAATTGATTGTTTGCACTACAAAATGATGTTTTACTGAGAGGGTGGGGGGGTGAATAAGAAAATATTGAAACTTAACACTTTAAAACTAAACCTCTGATTCAACTCCGTAATTCAAATAAAAACAACAATCGAGACTTGTAAACACTTCACAAACTTGATAAATAACATATAACATAAGAAAATAACATCCACATTTATCAAGCATCACATGTAACACCAGATTTAACAAGGAAACCCAATTTGGGAAAAACCTCCGTGGGAATTGTCACCCATTAAAAGAAATGTTCTTCTGAAGCATGCTCCGTTAAGAGCCAATCCGGTTAAATATTACAATGCACATTTGTTTGATGTGACCCTATTAGGGGATTTACCTTAGATTTGTTAAGATCTTCACCCTGTTAGGAGTGGCCTATTCAAAGGGCTTAAACATTCATCCTAGAATGTCACCTTTCTCAAGCATTTACAAAAAGACTAATTAGGTCCACTCGGTTAAGAGATTTTCTGTTACAAAGATTAGTAAGCAAGATTGTACTGATTTGAACTGTGATTCTGCATCTACCTTTTGCTTGATTAGATCCCTTGTGTGTTCTTTGAATCTACTGGAATCAACAAATCATCAGTCTTTTCTCTGGACTAGATCTCCACCTCTTTCACTACTTTGTTTAGTAGGCCTTCAACTCTTCAATTCATCAACATCTTTGTATAAACATACAGAATCAACAATACATATGCCTCTCTTTTTCTTCTTAATATCATTAATTAGGTATTCCTTCAAATGTACTCAACCATCAGATTATCTATTATGAATTGATTCAACGTATCCACAACTTGGTTAAATGGTTAACCTTTGCCTCGTGACTTGAACTTTTCTCAGAACTACAACTTTCCTTTCGGTGCTTAATCTTCATCTCAGATCTTCAACTTGATTTTTCATGATCGTAGATCTTGTAACAAACTTTGTCTTCATCCTTAGCATCTTCTTGATCTTCGGTGCTTTACATTAAATGCATTCATATCCGTGAATTCAATCTCTATTTAAACTATGTTTCGTGCTCGGTGACTCGGTAACTATCTTCACTCTATGTATGACTTTGCTCAGTTACTAACCTTGCTTGGTAACTGACCTTGCTTGGTTGTCAACTTTGCTTGGTGATTGGATTTTCTTTTCTCTACTAAGTAACACTTCCCATTAACAAAAAACTTCTCACTTCTCGATATCTATAATTGTTCCCTTTACCAATTTGACCTCTCTGCTTTACTGACTTAACAACATCAAATGTTAAGTAAAAATAATTATACCAATAGTACGTTATCATTGTCTGATATTTATTATCTTCCCAATTAAGTTCATCTCCAAATGATATGGAAACTTAATATAAACCATAATTCAATTGCTTGACATTAATGATAAAATAACAACTGATATAACCATTACTTTCTTGTATTCTAGTGAACTCAGTCTTCATCATCATTATCATGAGTTAGTTAACAACCCTAAAATATTGCAATTGAAAAATGTATGATCTTGTTGTATACCATTTCTATTCCTTCTGCCATTAGATCTACACTCAACAACCTTGTACCCATATTTGGTGCAAGAATAACAACATCTATTGAAATATTTAACATCTCTACCATTGTTTACATTAACAAATAAGTTTTTGACCATTAAAGGACTACAATGTGATCTAATTTCTATACTCACTAGCTTTGTGTTCAAACTTATTATATGAAAAATATTTATCATTGAAGCTATAGGTAATTGCTTTTAGTAGGGGTAGGTATTTTTATTTTTTTATATGGACCAGAGTGAAACATTTTTTTTTATCTTCATTATCCTTCTAGGATTTATCCTTGATCTTTTCCCTTCCCTTGTCATCTCTGTTTGGATTCTTAGAGCATTCTTATCGAATTTTAACTCTACATTTAATCCTACATTGTTTCAGAAACCAAACATCTCATCAAACAAATCACTACTACTTTAAGGTTTGGGTTCTTTTCAATTTTCTCCTTTTCATCTTTCAATTCCTTTTTCATTATTTCAATCTCATCAACATGCTTAGTGTAGTCAGTAGGCTTGCTTTGATCTTTTGATTTTTTCTTAGTGTAAAAACTTCTTCCTAAAGTTTATTACAGTCATTGTATTTTATTTATTATTTTTTCTAAAGATAGTTAATGATATTTTTCCCTTATTTAATTTTCTTCTTTAGATAGGTAATATTTTTTTCCGCTTTCCTTCATTTTTCTTGAATTTTTTTCCAATTTAGTAAGTACACATCTCAATGCTCCTTCAAGATTGACTACCACATTAAACTCTCATGGATGTGTCTGCATACCATCCAAATCACTTTAAAATTCAAACCTGGTGTTCAAATCCCAAATATACCTTAATTTTTAGACTATCTCTTTAGGAACCTCACTCTAATACCAATTGGTGAATACTTTATGTATGTTGGGGGGGTGCGTGAATCAACATACACTAAAAATTTAACTTATTACTGATCATTCATTCTTTAAATATATGTGTATAAGAAAATAAATAACATAAATATCAACAGATAGAATAATAGAATTTTATTTGGAGAAACCAAAGAAGGAAAAACTACAGGGAGAATCACACTCATTATATGAAGAACTTATTGCAAATGTTTTGGGCGAGAGGGCAAGTTCATAACTTCTCCTGATTCTGAATTTCAGACTAAGGCACACTCCCTTAGGGAAAGATACAATGACTTGTGAATCATTGAAGATTACTTATTCAAGGTAATGTACAATATCATTGATTGTAATGGAATATAGTATATGAATTGAGAACAATTGAATTCTTTTGCAATGCTTATTATAGTTCAATGTTTACACATATGTGGATAATTTAATCTCTTCTTATTTGAAAATATGTACTTTCACTCTTTACTATGTTTGACACACAATAAAGCACATCTTTCAATCATATTCAAAGGATATCCACCAATATATGTACACCCCAACATAAAATAACATCCATTAGGTTGACCTAATTAGATGTAGCATGTAGCAAGTGAACTATCAACTTAAAACACAATCTCCGCTACATGTGGAAGGGAAAGGAAGCATGTGAAGCATCACACTGAGAAAACATGTACCCTCCTCTGATCCAAAATCTTAGATATAACCTTCACACACTATTGCAAGTATCAAAAAATCTTCAGTTGACCTCAATGAACAAAGATGTCAATAGACACTAGTACATTTGAGGTCAAACTCCGACGGCCATTTGTCGGATTTCCAATGCTTATTTGTCAGTTTTTTGACACATGTGTCGGTCACTGTTTTTGCGTAGGAAATTGCGACAAAAGACACATCCGTCGGTTTACCAACACCAGATCATGTCGAAAACTTGCACATGACAACAGCTTCATTATGACATTTCCTACGGTTCATCCATCGGCATTCTGACACCACGACCTATCAAAAATATACAATCTTTGTCGGAAATAACTGTCAAAAACATATCCTTTCTGACATTATAACTGTTGGTATACTGACAGTTGCCACCTATTTCTGATAGATATACGGTCTGTCAGATATATAGCATTACTGTCAAAGTTTCTATCAAAAAATTTCTATTTGCGACACTTTAACTGTCGGAATAGCGATAGTCATGCGACATTTCTTCGACAGGTTGCCCTGTCGAACGTATAGCATTACTGTCGAAAGAATTGTCGTAAATTATGATTCTCTAACATTTTATTTGTTGAAGGTATAGTACTTCTATCGGAAATTCATTATGAAATGTCGAAAAACTGATAGATATGCACATTAAAGATAAAACAACTCAAGAGACCATCATAGGTTCTCTCTTATTTCGGTCTATATTATTGACAGAATGTTTTACCTTTCATTAGCTCATCAAATCTGGAGATTTGAAAGAATTTAATAGAATATTTTCATGACAATGTATATTATTTAAGTTGATGTTGCACAAATTTATCTACTTCATGCACTTGTAGACTATGAGGACAACGATAAAGAAGCATGGCCATGGTAGGAGATGCTTCTTTATCGCCATCTTCATAGTATACAAGTGCATGAAGTAGATAAATTCGTGCAATGTCAACTTAAATAATATATGTTGTCATGAAAATATTCTATTAAATTCTTTCAAATCCCCGGATTTGATGAGCTAATGCAATGTAAAATATTTTTTCAATAATATAGACCGAAGAAAGAGACAACCTATGATGGTCTCTTGAGCTGTGTTATCTTTAGTCCTAGCTACTGTCCTAGCTACCTGTCGATCGTCGAGAATAATCACCGCCTTGCATTTATGTACACTACACCAATTGATCCCAGTCTCGCAAAAACATTCTACACTTGTACATCTCATCAATACTGGAGGCCTAAAGTAATTTTATATGATCACTAGAACTTTTCGTGCATGGATGAGAAACAGTATCCAAAGTTTCTAGATAACCATTTTTGAGAAGAGGAATGAATGCAGGCCAAAGAAAGGATAGTTCCACAACAGAAAGGAAGACATCTTTTTAGCCTGGGTCTAGATCCTACGCCCAATTATCAAAGGATCTGGGGCCAGTCTAGAAAGATGTCTTCCATTTTGTCTACAACATTGTGTCCATCCATGATCTCAGTAATATCATCGTCTTTCTACTCTTCATTTGCCAAAATATATCGCTTCTTCAAGCTTGCAGAGTAATCTTATTAATAAAAGAACTCTTGCCAGCATTAGGGTACCCACAGATCAAAATAGTTGATGTTATTGGTGCTTGTGCTCAAGGATATCGATTCACTATTTTGAAAT